>NW_026531291.1:0-39328 GCF_020745825.1 Agelaius phoeniceus | reverse complement strand
CCCCATTTCCATGCCCAATTTCTCCCCAATTTTCCTCCAATTTTCCCTACTTTCTCCCTCAATTTCCCTACAAATTTTCCCCCTATTTTCTCCTCAATTTCCCCCATTTTCCTTCCCCATTTTCCTCCAATTTTCCCCATTTTCCTTCCTCATTTTCCCTTCATTTCCCCCATTTTCCCCTCAGCTTTTCCCCATTTTCCCCTCAATTTTCCCCCCAATTTTCCTACAATTTTCTCCCATTTTCCTCCCCATTTTCCTCCAATTTCTCCCCATTTTCCCCTCAATTTTCCCCCATTTTCTCCCCAATTTTCCTACGATTTCCCCCCAATTTCCTCCTTATCTCCCCCTCAATTTCTCTCATTTTCCCCTCAACTTTTCCCCATTTTCCCTCCATTTTCCCCTCAATTTCCCCTCAAT
Source organism: Agelaius phoeniceus (assembly GCF_020745825.1). NCBI lineage: Eukaryota > Metazoa > Chordata > Aves > Passeriformes > Icteridae > Agelaius > Agelaius phoeniceus. The sequence continues at coordinate 38,911 of NW_026531291.1, read as the reverse complement.
TTCCCCCCATTTTCCCTACAATTTTCCTCCAATTTTCTCCTTATTTTCCCCTCAATTTCCCCTCAATTCCTCCCTAATCTCCCCTATTTTCCTCCAATTTTTTCCCCATTTTCCTCCAATTTTTTCCCCAATTTCCCCACAATTTCCCCCAATGTTCTCCTTATTTCCTCCTCAATTTCCCCCCATTTTCTCCTCAATTTCCCCCTCAATTCCTCCCTAATTTCCCCTCAATTTTCCTCCAATTTTCCCCCTCAACTTTTCCCCATTTTTCCTCAATTACCCCCCACTTTTCCTCCAATTTTTCCCCATTTTCCCCTCAATTTCCCCTTTAATTTCCCCTCAACTTTTCCCCCAATTTCCCCTCCATTTTCTCCTCAATTTTCCTACATTTTACCCCAATTTTCCCCTCATTTTTCCCCCAATTTTCCTACAAGTTTTCCCCCATTTTTTTCCTCATTTCCCCTCAATTTTCCCCATTTTCTGCCCCAATTTTCCCCTCAATTTCCCTCCAATTTTCCCCCATTTTCCTTCCCCATTTTCGTTTCCCATTTTCCTCCAATTTTCCCCATTTCTTCCTCTTTTCCTCCCTAATTTCCCCTCAATTTTCCCCATTTTTCTCTCAAATTTCCTCCAATTTTTCCCCAATTTCCCTCAATTTCCCCTCAATTTTCCCCTCAATTTCCCCCCAATTTTCCTCCAATTCCCCCCAATTTTTCCCCTATTTCCCCCCAATTTTCTCCTCAGTTTTCCTCAATTTTCCCCCATTTTCCCTCAATTTCCCCTCAATTTCCCCACAATTTTCCCCCATTTTCCTTCCCCATTTTCCTCCAATTTTTCCCCATTTTCGCTCCATTTCCCCTCACTTTTCCCCCAATTTTCCCCCATTTTCTCCTCAATTTCCCCTCAACTTTCCCCCATTTTTCCCTCAATTTTCCTCCAATTTTCCCCCAATTTTTCCCCATCTCTCCCCCCCATCTCCCCCCCACAATCCCCCCCCATTTCCCCCACCCCATTTTTGGGTTAAATTCCCGGATTTTTGGCTGCACTCACCCCATCTGCGCTCCCCGGCCTCCGCGGCTGCCGCGGTTCCCGCGCTCGAATCCTCCCCGGCCGGAGCCGAAGGCGCCGCGGCCGCGGCTGCGCTCGGGAGGGGCCTGGGAGCCGTAACCGGGGCCGCTGGGGGCGTCCTGGTACCCGCCCGAGCTCAGCGAGCCCCCGTCCTGCCCGTAGCTGTTGGCTGCAATGGGGAGAAAACACCAAAATTTGGGAAAATTCAAAAAAATTGGGGAAAAAATCGGAAATTCGGGCGAAATTTGGGCACTTTCGGACCCAAACGCGGCCTAAATCTGAGGGGATTCGGCTTCAAATCAACCCCAAACTCCCTGTCCACCCCAGAGGTGTTGGCTGGAATGGGGAGAAAACACAGGAATTTGGGGAAAATTCAAAAAAAATTGGGAATTTTGGGAAAATGGTAGAAAAAATCGGGAATTTTGGCGAAAATTGGGCATTTTCGGACCAAAACGCGGGGCCCCAAATCTGAGGGGATTCGGCCCTAAATTGGCCCCAAATCAGCCCCAAATCAACACCAAACCCCCTGGTCCTGCCCGGAGCTCTTGGCTGAAATTGGAGAGAAAAAGGCAAAATTTGGGGAAAATTGGGAAAAAAGGGAATTTTGGGGGAAATTTGGGCACTTTTGGACCAAAACGCGGCCCTGAATCCAAGGGAATTCGGCCCCAAATCAGCTCCAAATCTGAGGGGATTCTGCCCCAAATCAGCCCAAATCAACCCCAAATCCCCGTCCTGCCCAGAGGTGTTGGCTAAAATAGGGAGAAAAAACAGGAATTTGGGAAAATTGCAAAAAATGGGAATTTTGGGGAAATTTGGGGAATTCGGGCACTTTCGGACCCCAAATCTGAGGGGATTCAGCCCCAACTCAGCCCCAAACCGGGGCCACTGGGGGGCGTCCTGGTACCCGCCCGAGCTCAGCGAGCCCCCCGTCCTGCCCGTAGCTGTTGGCTAAAATGGGGAGAAAAAGGCAAAATTTGGGAAAATTCAAAAAAAATTGGGAAAAAATCGGAAATTCGGGCGAAATTTGGGCACTTTTGGACCCCAAATCTGAGGGGAATTCGGCCTCCAATGAGCCCCAAATCAACCCCAAACCCCCTGGTCCTGCCCGTAGCTGTTGGCTGGAATGGGGAGAAGAAACACCAAAATTTGGGAAAATTCAAAAAAAATTGGGGAAAAATCGGAAATTCGGGCGAAAATCGGGGATTTTTAGACCCAAATTCAATGGAATTGTGCCCAAAATCAGCCCCAAATCAACCCCAAATCAACCCCAAACCCCCCGTCCTGCCCGTAGCTGTTGGCTGGAATGGGGAGAAAACACCAAAATTTGGGAAAATTCAAAAAAAATTGGGGGAAAAAATCGGGAATTTTGGTGAAATTTGGGCACTTTCGGACCCCAAATCCGAGGGAATTCGGCCCCAAATCAGCCCCAAATCAACCCCAAACCCCCTGGTCCTGCCCAGAGGTGTTGGCTAAAATGGGGGAGAAAACACAGGAATTTGGGAAAATTCAAAAAAAAATTGGGAATTTTGGGGAAAAATCGCAGAAAAAATGGGGAAAATTGGGCGAAAATCGGGGGTTTTTAGACCCAAATCTGAGGGGATTCGGCCTCAAATCAGCCCCAAACCCCCGTCCTGCCCGGAGCTGTTGGCTGAAATTGGGGAGAAAACAGCAAGATTAGGGAAAATTAAGAAAAATGGGAATTTTGGGAAAATTCAGGCAAAAACTGGGCATTTTTGGACCCAAATATGGCCCCAAATCTGAGGGAATTCAGCCCCAAAACAGCCCCAAATCTGAGGGGATTCAGCCCCAAATCAACCCCAAACCCCCTGTCCATCCCAGAGGTGTTGGCTGGAATGGGGAGAAAAAGGCAAAATTTGGGAAAATTCAAAAAAAATTGGGAATTTTGGGGAAAAATCGCAGAAAAAATGGGGAATTTTGGCGAAATTTGGGCACTTTTGGACCAAAACGCGGGGCCCCAAATCTGAGGGGATTCAGCCCCAAATCAGCCCCAAATCAGCCCCAAATCAACCCAAAACCCCCTGGTCCTGCCGGAGCTGTTGGCTGAAATTGGAGAGAAAAAGGCAAAATTTGGGGGAAAATTGGGAAAAAAAATGGGAATTTTGGGGAAATTTGGGCACTTTCGGCCCCAAATCTGAGGGAATTTGGCCCAAATCAGCCCCAAACCGGCCCCGCCACTGGGGCCGTCCTGGTACCCGCCCGAGCTCAGCGAGCCCCCGTCCTGCCCGTAGCTGTTGGCTAAAATGGGGAAGAAAAAGGCAAAATTTGGGAAAATTCAAAAAAAATTGGGAAAAAATCGGAAATTCGGGCGAAATTTGGGCACTTTCGGACCCAAACGCGGCCCCAAATCTGAGGGAATTCAGCCCCAAATCAACCCCAAACCCCCTGTCCACCCCAGAGGTGTTGGCTGGAATGGGGGAGAAAACACAGGAATTTGGGAAAATTCAAAAAAAATTGGGAATTTTGGGGAAAATTGGGCGAAAATCGGGGGTTTTTAGACCCAAATCTGAGGGGGATTCAGCCCCAAATCAGCCCCAAATCAACCCCAAACCCCCCGTCCTGCCCGGAGCTGTTGGCTGGAATGGGGGAGAAAAAGGCAAAATTTGGGAAAATTCAAAAAATTTGCAATTTTGGGGAAAAAAATTGGGAAAATTGGGAGAGAAATTGGGGAAAAAAATGGGGGAAAATTGGGCAAAAATCGAGGATTTTTAGACCCAAATCTGAGGGAATTCTGCCCCAAATCAGCCCCAAATTCCCCATCCTGCCCAGAGGTGTTGGGTGAAATGGGGAGAAAAAGGCAAAATTTGGGAAAATTCAAAAATTTAAAAAAACCTGAGAAAAGCAGGGAAAATTTGGGGACAAAATCAGGAAATTTGGGGGAAAAATTAGGGAAAGTTTGGGGGAAAATTTGGGGGAAATCCAGGAAAATTTGGGGTAAAATCAGAGAAAATTGGGAGAAAATTGGGGAAAATTGGGGAAAAATCCAGGAAAATTTGGGGGTAAAATCAGAGAAAATTGGGGGAAAAATCAGGGGAAAATCCAGGAAAATTTGGGGGAAAATCAGAGAAAATTGGGAGAAATTTAGGGGAAAATCAGGGAAAAATCCAGAAAAATTTGGAGTAAAATCAGAGAAAAGTGGGACAAATTTGGGGAAAAATCCAGGAAAATTTGGGGTAAAATCAGAGAAAATTGGGGAGAAATTCAGGGGAAAATCGGGGGAAAAATCCAGGAAAATTTGGGGGGAAATCAGGGAAAATTGGGAGAAATTTATGGGAAATTCAGGGGAAAATCCAGGAAAATTTGGGTAAAAACAGAGAAAATTGGGAGAAATTTTCAGAGATTTCAACCCCGATTTTGCCCAAAATCCCCAAATTTTACCCCAAAATCCGCAAATTTCACCCCAAAATCCCCAATTTTTTTTAGGAATTTCCCTCCCATCCCAGATGTGATTTGGACAGGGTTGTAGGACGATTGTTCCCATCCCAAATCCCCCAAAATCCCCCAATTTCAGTGCCAAAATCCCCCAATTTCAGTCCCAATCTCACACAAGAATTGTGCAATTTTAGTTCCGATTTTGCCCAAAATCCCCAAATTTGGCCCCAAAATCCCCAAACTTTTTCAGGAATTTCCCTCACACCCCAAATTTCATTTGGATAGGATTGTAGGACGTCTGTTCCCATCCTAAATCCCCCAAAATTCCCCCCAAAATCCCCCAATTTCAGCCCCAATCTCCCGCAAAAATTGGGCGATTTCAGCCGCGATTTTGCCCAAAGTCCCCAAATTTCACCCCAAAATCCCCCAAATTTTGCCCCAAAATCCCCATTTTTTTTGGGAATTTCACTGAACTCCCAGATATTATTTGGGCAGGGTTGTAGGACGACTGTTCCCATCCAAAATCCCCCAATTTCAGCCGATTTTAGTCCCAAAATCCCCCAATTTTAGCCCCAAAATCCCCCAATTTCAGCCGATTTCAGCCCCCGATTTTGCCCAAAATCCCCAAATTTCACCCCAAAATTCCCGTTTTTTTTTCAGGAATTCCACTCACAGGCCCCTTGGCTGTACTGGCCCTGCTGGCTGTAGCTGGGGGGGGGGTTGTAGGACGACTGTTGCCATCCCAAATCCCCAAAAATCCCCAAGTTTTACACAAAAATTGGGCGATTTCAGCCGCGATTTTGCCCAAAATCCCCAAATTTCACCCCAAAATTCCCGTTTTTTTTGGGAATTCCACTCACAGGCCCCTTGGCTGTACTGGCCCTGCTGGCTGTAGCTGGGGGGGGGGTTGTAGGACGACTGTTGCCATCCCAAATCCCCCAAAATCCCCCAATTTCAGCCGATTTCAGCCCCGATTTTGCCCAAAATCCCCAAATTTTGCCCCAAAATCCCCATTTTTTTTGGGGAATTTCACTGAAATCCCAGATATTATTTGGGCAGGGTTGTAGGACGACTGTTCCCATCCCAAATCCCCCAAAATCCCCCAATTTCAGTTCCAAAATCCCCCAATTTCAGTCCCAATCTCACACAAGAATTGCGCAATTTTAGTTCCGATTTTGCCCAAAATCCCCAAATTTTACCCTAAAATTCCCAAATTTTTTCAGGAATTTCCCTCCCATCCCAAATTTCATTTGGATAGGATTGTAGCATGACTGTTCTCATCCCAAATCCCCCAAAATCCCCAATTTCAGTTCCAAAATCCCCCAATTTCAGTCCCAATCTCACACAAGAATTGCGCAATTTTAGCCCCGATTTTGCCCAAAATCCCCAAATTTGGCCCCCAAAATCCCCGGGTTTTTTCAGGAATTTCCCTCACATCCCAAATTTCATTTGGATAGGATTGTAGGACGTCTGTTCCCATCCCAAATCCCCCAATTTCAGCCGATTTTAGTCCCAAAATCCCCCAATTTCAGCCCCAATCTCACACAAGAATTGCGCAATTTTAGTCCCGATTTTGCCCAAAATCCCCAAATTTTGCCCCAAAATCCCCAATTTTTTTAGGAATTTCCCTGAAATTCCAGATATTATTTGGGCAGGGTTGTAGGACGACTGTTCCCATCCCAAATCCCCCAAAATCCCCCAATTTTAGTCCCAAAATCCCCCAATTTCAGTCCCAATCTCACACAAGAATTGCGCAATTTTTAGTCCCGATTTTGCCCAAAATCCCCAAATTTCGCCCCAAAATCCCCAAATTTTTCAGGAATTTCCCTCACATCCCAAATTTCATTTGGATAGGATTGTAGCATGACTGTTCCCATCCCAAATCCCAAAATTCCACCCAAAAATCCCCCAATTTCAGCCAATTTCAGCCCCAAAATCCCCCAATTTCAGCCGATTTCAGCTGCGATTTTGCCCAAAATCCCAAATTTCACCCCAAAATCCCCAAATTTTTTTAGGAATTTCCCTGAAATTCCAGATAAGATTTGGGCAGGGTTGTAGGACGACTATTCCCATCCCAAATCCCCCAAAATCCCCATTTTAGTCCCAAAATCCCCCCAATTTCAGCCGATTTCGGCCCCAATCTCCCACAAAAATTGGGCGATTTCAGCCCCGATTTTGCCCAAAATCCCCAAATTTCACCCCAAAATTCCCGTTTTTTTTCAGGAATTTCACTCCACAGGCCCCTTGGCTGTACTGGCCCTGCTGGCTGTAGCTGGGGGGGGGGGTTGTAGGACGACTGTTGCCATCCCAAATCCCCCAAAATCCCCCCAAAAATCCCCCAATTTCAGCCGATTTCAGCCACGATTTTGCCCAAAATCCCCAAATTTTCACCCCAAAATTCCCAAATTTTTTCAGGAATTTCCCTCAAATCCCAAATTTCATTTGGATAGGATTGTAGGATGACTGTTCCCATCCCAAATCCCAAAATTCCACCCAAAAATCCCCCAATTTCAGCCGATTTTAGCCCCAAAATCCCACAAAAATTGGGCGATTTCAGCCGCGATTTTGCCCAAAATCCCCAAATTTCACCCAAAATCCCCGTTTTTTTTGGGAATTTCCCTCACATCCCAAATTTCATTTGGACAGGATTGTAGGACGACTGTTCCCCATCCCTAAATCCCCCAAAATTCCCCCCAAAATCCCCCAATTTCAGCCCCTATCTCCCCCAATTTCAGCCGATTTCAGCTGCGATTTTGCCCAAAATCCCCAAATTTCGCCCCAAAATCCCCAAATTTCACCCCAAAATTCCCAATTTTTTCAGGAATTCCACTCACAGGCCCCTTGGCTGTACTGGCCCTGCTGGCTGTAGCGGGGGGGGGGGTTGTAGGACGACTGTTGCCATCCCAAATCCCCCAAAATCCCACAAAAATCCCCCAATTTCAGCCGATTTTAGTCCCAGATTTTGCCCAAAATCCCCAAATTTCACCCCAAAATCCCCAAATTTTTTCAGGAATTTCCCTCACATCCCAAATTTCATTTGGATAGGATTGTAGGACGATCTGTTCCCATCCCAAATCCCCCAATTTCAGCCCCGATTTTAGTCCCAAAATCCCCCAATTTCAGTCCCAATCTCACACAAGAATTGCGCAATTTTAGTCCCGATTTTGCCCAAAATCCCCAAATTTCACCCCAAAATTTCAAATTTTTTTTAGGAATTTCCCTGAAATTCCAGATAATATTTGGGGCAGGGTTGTAGGACAACTGTTCCCATCCCAACTCCCCCAAAATCCCCCAATTTTTAACCAATTCTAGCCCAAATCTCCCACAAAAATTGGGCGATTTTCAGCCCCGATTTTGCCCAAAATCCCCAAATTTCACCCCAAAATCCCCGTTTTTTTCAGGAATTCCACTCACAGGCCCCTTGGCTGTACTGGCCCTGCTGGCTGTAGCTGGGGGGGGGGTTGTAGGACGACTGTTGCCATCCCAAATCCCCCAAAATCCCCCAATTTCAGCCCCAAAATCCCCCGATTTTCAGCTGATTTCAGCCGCGATTTTGCCCAAAATCCCCAAATTTTCACCCCAAAATTCCCGTTTTTTTTCAGGAAATTTCACTCACAGGCCCCTTGGCTGTACTGGCCCTGCTGGCTGTAGCTGGGGGGGGGGGGTTGTAGGACGACTGTTCCCATCCCAAATCCCCCAAAATCCCCCAAAATCCCCCAATTTCAGCCCCAATCTCCCGCAAAAATTGGGCGATTTCAGCCACGATTTTGCCCCAAAATCCCCAAATTTGGCCCCAAAATCCCCGTTTTTTTTTGGGGAATTTCACTGAAATCCCAGATAATATTTGGGCAGGGTTGTAGGATGACTGTTCCCATCCTAAATCCCCCAAAATCCCCAATTTTAGTCCCAAATTCCCCCAATTTCAGCCCCAAAATCCCCCAATTTCAGCCGATTTCAGCCGCGATTTTGCCCAAAATCCCCAAAATTTGGCCCCAAAATCCCCATTTTTTTTGGGGGGATTTCACCCAAATCCCAGATATGTGGTTTGGGCAGGGTTCTAGGCCAACTGTTGCCATCCCAAATCCCCCAAATCCCCCAATTTTAACCAATTCTAGCCCAAATCTCCCACAAAAATTGGGCGATTTCAGCCGCGATTTTGCCCAAAATCCCCAAATTTCGCCCCAAAATCCCCCAATTTCACCCCAAAATTCCCGTTTTTTTTTCAGGAATTCCACTCACAGGCCCCTTGGCTGTACTGGCCCTGCTGGCTGTAGCTGGGGGGGGGGTTGTAGGACGACTGTTGCCATCCCAAATCCCCAAAAATCCCACAAAAATTGGGCGATTTCAGCCGATTTTTTCAGCCGATTTCAGCCCCGATTTTGCCCAAAATCCCCAAATTTTGCCCCAAAATCCCCAAATTTTTTCAGGAATTTCCTCAAATCCCAGATGTGATTTGGGTGGGGTTGTAGGATGACTGTTCCCATCCCAAATCCCAACATCCCCCCAAAATTCCCCAATTTTAGCCCCAAAATCCCCCAATTTCAGCCGATTTTTCAGCCACGATTTTGCCCAAAATCCCAAATTTCACCCCAAAATCCCCAAATTTTTTCAGGAATTTCCCTCACATCCCAAATTTCATTTGGACAGGATTGTAGGATGACTGTTCCCATCCCAACTCCCCAAAATTCCCCAATTTCAGCCAATTTTAGCCCCAAAATCCCACAAAAATTGCGCGATTTTTAGTTCCGATTTGGCCCAAAATCCCCAAATTTGGCCCCAAAATCCCCAAATTTCGCCCCAAAATTCCCGTTTTTTTTTGGGAATTTCACTCACAGGCCCCTTGGCTGTACTGGCCCCTGCTGGCTGTAGCTGGGGGGGGGGTTGTAGGACGACTGTTGCCATCCCAAATCCCCCAAAATGCCCCCAAAATCCCCCAATTTCAGCCGATTTTAGTCCCGATTTTGCCCAAAATCCCCAAATTTCACCCCAAAATTCCGTTTTTTTTTTGGGAATTCCACTCACAGGCCCCTTGGCTGTACTGGCCCTGCTGGCTGTAGCTGGGGGGGGGGTTGTAGGACGACTGTTGCCCCGTAGCTCTGCTGGTTGTAGCCCCCGCTCTGCTGTTGGTTGTAGCCCCCGCTCGGGGCTTGGCCGTAGCTGGAGCTGCCGGAGCCGCCGCCGTAACTGGGGGGAAAAAGGAGGATTTTGGTTAAAAATGGGGAATTTTGGTTTAAAAAAGGGGGGATTTTGGTTAAAAATGGGGTTTGGGGGAAAAATGGGGTTTTGGGGGGGAAAAAATTGGGATTTTGGGGGAAAAAGTGGGGTTTTGGGGAAGGGAACAGGGAGGGGTTTGAGGGGGAATTGGTGGGAATAGGGGAGGGGTTTGGGTGAAAATTATTGGGGTTTAGTCAAAAAACAGCTGGAAAATGTCAGCAAAAGAAGTGGAATTTCATCCTAAAAACAGCTGGAATGCAAGCAAAAAAGAACCAGAATTTCACCCAAAAATAACCAGAATTTACCCGAAAATAACCAGAATTTACCCGAAAATAACCAGAATTTCACCCCAAACCCACCCAGAATTTCACCAAAAAAATAATGAGAAATTCACCCAAAAACCACCTGGAATTGACCCAAAAAGTAAGCAGAATTTACCCAAAAATAAGCAGAATTTGCCCAAAAATAAGCAGAATCTCACCCAAAAAAATAACCAGAATTCATCCAAAAAATAACCAGAATTTCACCCAAAAATAACCAGAATTTGACCCAAAAAACACCTGGAAGTTGACCCCAAAAAAAGCTGGAATTTCACCCAAAAAGGACCTGGAATTCACCCCCAAAAACACCCAGAATTTGACCCAAAAAATAAGCAGAATTTACCCTAAAAATAACCAGAATTTCACCCAAAAACCACCTGGAATTGACCCAGAAAATAACCAGAATTTCACCCCCAAAAATAACCAGATTTTCCCTCCCAAAATAACCAGAATTTTACCCAAAACTAACCAGAATTTCACCCAAAAACTACCCAGAATTTAGCCAAAAATAACCAGAATTTCACCCAAAAATAACCAGAATTTGACCCAAAAAACACCCAGAATTTGACCCAAAAAACAACTGGAATCCACCCAAAAGATAACCAGAATTTACGCAAAAAATAACCAGAATTTCACCCAAAGAAATAACCAGAATTTGACCCAAAACCACCTGGAATTGACCCAAAAACAACCAGAATTCCACCCAAAAATAACCAGAATTTCACCCAAAAAATACCCAAAATTTGACCCAAAAACCACCTGGAATTCAACCTAAAAACAGCTGGGATTCAATCAAAAAACAGCTGGAAAATGTCAGCAAAAGAAGTGGAATTTCATCCTAAAAACAGCTGGAATTCAAGCAAAAAATAACCAGAATTTGACCCAAAAAATAACCAAAATTTTACCCAAAAATAACCAAAATTTCACCAAAAAAACCTCCAAAATTTTTACCCAAAAAACCCCAAAATTTCACCTAAAAAACCCCAAAATTTCACCCAGAAAAACCCAAAATTTCACCCAAAATTCACCCAAAAAACCCCAAAATTTCAGTCAAAAACCCCAAAATTTCACCCAAGGAGGAGCTTGGGGCCCATTGGGAATGAATGGGGTGGGGTTGGGGTTACTCCTCTGGGGTTTATATTACAAATACCCAACAATTAACACTAATTAACTAATTAACCATTAATTAATCACCTTCCTGAAGCCGATGCAGCCGCAGGGGGCTGGGAATAGCCGGGGGGGTAGGAGGAGCTTGGGGCCCATTGGAATGAATGGGGTGGGGTTGGGGTTCATGGTTTGGGGTTTATATTACAAATACCCAACAATTAACACTAATTAACTAATTAATTAATCACTAATCACCTTCCTGAAGCCGAGGCAGCCACAGGGGGCTGTGAGTACCCGGGGTAGGAGGAGCTTGGGGCCCATTGGGAATGAATGGGGTGGGGCTGGGGTTACTCCTCTGGGGTTAGGGTAACAATAACAGACAATTAACACTAATTAACTAATTAATTAATTACTAATTACCTTCCTGAAGCCGACGAGCAGCCGCAGGGGGCTGGGAATACCCAGGGTAGGAGGAGCTTGGGGCCCATTGGGATGGCTGGGGTGGGGTTGGGGTGAATCCTCTGGGGGTTTACATTACAAATACCCAACAATTAACACTAATTAGCTAATTAATTAATCATTAATCACCTTCCTGAAGCTGAAGCAGCCGCAGGGGGCTGGGAATAGCCGGGGTAGGAGGAGCTTGGGGCCCATTGGGAATGACTGGGGTGGGGGTTGGGGTTCATGGTTTGGCCTTTAGGATAACAATAACTGACAATTAACACTAATTAACTAATTAACCATAAATTAATCACCTTCCTGAAGGTGAACAATGGGGAAAAAATTCCATCAAATCCCCCAGAATTTCACCCCAAAAAACCCCAAAAATTTCACCCAAAAAACCCCAAAATTTCACCCAAAACCCACCCAGAATTTCACCCAAAAATAACCAAAATTTCACCCAAAAACCCCCACAATTTTACCCAAAAACCCCAAAATTTCACCCAAAACCCTCCCAAAATTTCACCCAAAAACCCCAAAATTTCACCCAAAACCCACCCAGAATTTCACCCAAAAAATAACCAAAATTTCACCCAAAAACCCCCACAATTTTACCCAAAAACCCCAAAATTTCACCCAAAACCCTCCCAAAATTTCACCCAAAAACCCCAAAATTTCACCCAAAAAACCAAAATTTGACCCCAAGGAGGAGCTTGGGGCCCATTGGGAATGAATGGGGCGGGGCTGGGGGGTGAATGGTTTGGGGTTTACATTACAAATAATGAACAATTAACACTAATTAGTTAATTAATGATTAATTAATCACCTTCCTGAAGCTGAAGCAGCGCTGGGGGCTGGGAATAGCCAGGGTAGGAGGAGCTTGGGGCCCATTGGGAATGAAATGGGGTGGGGTTGGGGTTCATGGTTTGGGGTTTTATATTACAAATACCCAACAATTAACATCAATTAACTAATTAACCATTAATTAATCACCTTCCCGAGGCCGAGGCAGCCGCAGGGGGCTGGGAATAGCCAGGGTAGGAGGAGCTTGGGGCCCATTGGGAATGAATGGGGTGGGGTTGGGGTTACTCCTCTGGGGTTTATGATAACAATAGTTGATAATACCAATTAATTAACTAATTAATTAATCACTAATCACCTTCCTGAAGCCGATGCAGCCGCAGGGGGCTGGGAATAGCCAGGGTAGGAGGAGCTTGGGGCCCATTGGGAATGAATGGGGTGGGGTTGGGGTGAATCCTCTGGGGTTTATATTACAAATACCCAACAATTAACACTAATTAACTAATTAATTAATAATTAATCACCTTCCTGAAGCTGAAGCAGCCGCAGGGGGCTCGGAATAGCCAGGGTAGGAGGAGCTTGGGGCCCATTGGGAATGAATGGGGTGGGGTTGGGGTTCATGGTTTGGGGTTTACATTACAAATACCCAACAATTAACACTAATTAGTTAATTAATTAATAATTAATCACCTTCCTGAAGCTGAAGCAGCCGCAGGGGGCTCGGAATAGCCAGGGTAGGAGGAGCTTGGGGCCCATTGGGAATGAATGGGGTGGGGTTGGGGTGAATCCTCTGGGGTTTATGATAACAATAACCACTAATACCCTTTAATTAACTAATTAACCATTAATTAATCACCTTCCTGAAGGTGAACAATGGGGAAAAATTCCATCAAATCCCCCAGAATTTCACCCAAAAAACCCCAAAATTTCCCCCAAAAAACCCCAAAATTTCACCCAAAACCCTCCCAAAATTTCACCAAAAAAAACCCAAAATTTCACTCCAACTCCCCCAGAATTCACCCAAAAAACCCCAAAACTTCACCCAAAAAAACCCCAAAATTTCACCCAAAAAAGCCCAAATTTCACCCAAAAAACCTCAAAATTTCACCCAAAAAACCCCAAAATTTCACCCAAAAATAACCAGAATTTCACCCAAAAATAACCAGAATTTCACCCAAAAAACCCCAAAAGTGACCCAAAAATAACCAGAATTTCACCCAAAAAAGCCCAAACTTCACCCAAAAAACCTCAAAATTTCACCCAAACCCCCCCCAGAATTGACCCAAAAAACCCCAAAATTTTACCCAAAAATCCCAAAATTTCACCCAAAACCGTCCCAAAATTTCACCCAAAAAACCCAAAATTTCACCCAAAACCCGCCCAGAATTGACCCAAAAATAACCAAAATTTCACCCAAAACACCCCAAAATTTCACCCAAAAAACCCCAAAATGTCACCCAGAAAAACCCAAAATTTCACCCAAACTTCACCCAAAAACCCCAAAATTTTACCCAAAAACCGCAAAATTTCACCCAAGGAGGAGCTTGGGGCCCATTGGGAATGGCTGGGGGTGAATGGTTTGGGGTTTACATTACAAATACCCAACAATTAACACCAATTAGCTAATTAATTAATTACTAATCACCTTCCCGAAGCTGAAGCAGCCGCAGGGGGCTGGGAATAGCCGGGGTAGGAGGAGCTTGGGGCCCATTGGGAATGAATGGGGTGGGGTTGGGGTTACTCCTCTGGGGTTTAAGTTACCAATAACCACTAATACCAATTAATTAACTAATTAACCATTAATTAATCACCTTCCTGAAGCTGAAGCAGCCGCAGGGGGCTGGGAATACCCGGGGTAGGAGGAGCTTGGGGCCCATTGGGAATGAATGGGGTGGGGTTGGGGTTACTCCTCTGGGGTTTACATTACAAATACCCAACAATTAACACTAATTAGTTAATTAATTAATCATTAATCACCTTCCTGAAGCCGAAGCAGCCGCAGGGGGCTGGGAATAGCCAGGGTAGGAGGAGCTTGGGGCCCATTGGGAATGAATGGGGTGGGGTTGGGGTGAATCCTTTGGGCTTTAGGATAACAATAACAGACAATTAACACTAATTAACTAATTAATTAATTACTAATCACCTTCCCGAAGCCGAGGCAGCCGCAGGGGGCTGGGAATACCCAGGGTAGGAGGAGCTTTGGCCGTAGCTGCCCTGGGAGCTCTGCCCGGAGCCGAAGCCGCCGGAGCCGTAGGAGGGAGGAGCCGCAGGGGCCGAGTAACCTGGGGGTAATTAACGTAATTAGTGCTAATTAATGGAGCTGGTTCATTGAATTAATGGTTTGGAGAGGGAAGGGGGGATGGAGGGGAAATGGGGGGAAATGGAGGGGAAATGGGGGAAAAAAGAGGGAAAAAATGCAGAGGGAATTGGGAAAATAAGGGGGAAAAGAAGGGGAATTGGGAATTAATTAGGAATTAATTAGGGGTAATTAAGGGTTAATTTAGAAATTGAATTAAAAGTGGGAAAAATTGAATTGAAATTGGGGAAAATTAAATGGAAATTATGGCAAAAAAAGGGAAAAATGCACAGGGAATTGGGAAATTTGGAAGGAAGCAGAAATTAGGAATTAATTAATGAAGAATTAATTAGGGGTAATTAAGGTTTAATTTAGAAATTGAATGAAAAGTGGGAAAAATTAAATAAAAATTAGGGGGAATTGAATTGGAATTGGGGAAAAAAAGAGGGAAAAAACCCACAGGGAATTGGGAAATTTGGGGGAAAATTGGGAATTAATTAAGAATTAATTAATGGTAATTAAAGGTTAATTTAGAATTTGAATTAAAGGTGGGAAAATTAAATAAAAATTGGGGGAAATTCAATTGAAATTGGGGTAAAAAAGGGGAAATTGGGAAAAAAACAGGGAAAAAATGCAAAGGGAATTGGGAAAATAAGGGGGAGATTGGGGATTAATTAGGGATTAATTAGGGGTAATTAAGGGTTAATTTAAAAATAAAATTAAAAGTGGGAAAAATTAAATAAAAATTAGAGGAAAAAAGGGGGAAATTAATTGAATGAAAACTTGGAAAATTTAAAATAAAATTAGAGGAAAAAAAAAGGGAAATTGGGAAAAAACGGGGAAAAAATGCAGAGGGAATTGGGAAATTTGGGGGGAATTGGGGATTAATTAGGAATTAATTAATGGTAATTAAAGTTTAATTTAGAAATTGAATGAAAACTGGGGAAAATTGAATTGAAATTGGGGTAAAAAAAGGGGAAATTGGAAAAAAAACGGGAAAATGCAGAGGGAATTGGGAAAATAAGGGGGGAAATTGGGGATTAATTAGGGATTAATTAGGGGTAATTAAGGGTTAATTGGGAAGGGGGTTGGAAGAGGGGAATTGAATTGAAAATGGGGGAAATTAAATAAAAATTGGGAAAAAATAAATTTAAATTGGGGAAAATGGGGTAAAATCCACAGGGAATTGGGAAATTTGGAGATAATTAAGAATTAATTAATGGTAATTAAAGGTTAATTTAGAAATTGAATTAAAGGTGGGAAAATTAAGTAAAAATTGGGGAAAATTCAATTGAAATTAGGGAAAAAACAGGGAAAAAATCCAAAAGGGAATTGGGAAATTTGGGGGGAAAGCAGAAATTGGGAATTAATTAATTAAGAATTAATTAGGGGTAATTAAGGGTTAATTTTAAATGGAATTAAAATTGGGAAAAATTGAATAAAAATTGGGGGGCAAAAAGGGGAAATTGGGAAAAAATCCCACAGGGAATTGGGAAATTTGGGGGAAAATTGGGAATTAATTAAGAATTAATTAGGGGTAATTAAAGGTTAATTTAGAAATTGAATTAAAAGTGGGAAAAATTGAATTGAAAGTGGGAAAAATTGAATTGAAATTGGGAAAAAAACAGGGAAAAAATGCACAGGGAATTGGGAAAATAAGGGGGAAAAGAAGGGGAATTGGGAATTAATTAGGGATTAATTAGGGGTAATTAAAGTTTAATTTAGAAATTGAATGAAAATTGGGAAAAATTAAATTAAAATTTGAGGGAAAAAAAAGGGAAATGGAGAGAAAACCACAGGAAATTGGGGCAAAATGGGGTAAAATCCCGGGAAATTGGGAAATTGGGGGGGAAAAGCAGAAAAATTGGGATGGGAATTTTTGGGATTTTTGGGATTTCAGGGAATTGGGGGAATTTTTGGGGGAATTTTGGGAAATTTGGGAATTTTTGGGGAATTTTTGGGGAATTTTATGGGGAATTTTAGGGTAATTTTGGGGAATTTTGGGGGAATTTTTGGGGAATTTTAGGAAATTTTGGGGAATTTTGGGAATTTGGGGGAATTTGGTGGAATTTTTTGAATTTTTGGGGAATTTTGGGAATTTTGGAGAATTTTTGGCAAAATTGGGAATTTTGGGTAAATTTTGGTGAATTTTTGGGTAAATTTGGGAATTTTTGGGGAATTTTTGGGGAAATTTTGGAGAATTTTGGGAATTTTTGGAGAATTTTGGGAATTTTTGGGGAAATTTTGGAATTTTTGGTGACTTTTGGGGAATTTTGGGGAAATTTAGGAGAATTTTGGGTAAATTTTGGGAATTTTTGGGGAATCTTGGGGAATTTTGGGGCAATTTGCCAATTTTTGGGAAATTTTGGGCAATTTTGGAGAATTTTTGGGCAATTTTGGGAATTTTTGGGGTTTCTGGGCTCACTCCCAGCTCTGGCTCTGCTCAGGCACTTTTGGGATCAGTTCTGGGCTCACTTTTGGGTCCAAAAGTGCCAATTTTGGGTCTGAAGGTGCCGATTTTGGGTCCGAAGGTGCCGATTTTGGATCCATTGGGATACAAGGACGGGGATTTTGGGAAATTTTGGGAAATTTTGGGGATTTTTCAGGAATTTTGGGGTTTCTGGGCTCACTCACTTCCCTGGGTCTGCCCAGGCACTTTTGGGATCAGTTCTGGGGTCACTTTGGTCAGTTTTGGGTCAGTTTTGGGTCCGAAAGTGCCGATTTTGGGTCCGAAGGTGCCGATTTTGGGTACAATGGAGTAGAACAATGGGGATTTTTGGGATTTTGATGAATTTTATGGAATTTTAAGCTGACTCACCGCTCTGGCTCTGCCCATAGCAGGAGCTGTACCCTCCCTGTCCATACCCAGTGTCCGAGCTCAGATTTGGGTCCGAAAGTGCCAATTTTGGTTCCAAAAGTGCCGATTTTGGATCCATTGGGATACAAGGATGGGCATTTTTGGGATTTTCAGGAATTTTTCAAGATTTTTAGGAATTTTAGGCTCACTCACCACTCTGGCTCTGCCCATAGGAGGAGCTGTACCCTCCCTGTCCATACCCCGTGTCTGGGCTCAGTTTTGGTTACAAAAGTGCCGATTTTGGGTCCAAAGGTGCCAATTTTGGGTCCGAAAGTGCCGATTTTGGCTCCAATGGGGTAGAACAATGGGGATTTTGGGGATTCTATGGAATTTTTGGGATTTTTCAGGAATTTTGGGGTTTCTGGGCTCACTCCCAGCTCTGGCTCACCCCAGGCACTTTTGGGATCAGTTCAGGGCTCAGATTTGGGTCCAAAAGTGCCAATTTTGGTTCCGAAAGTGCCAATTTTGGATCCAATGGGATACAAGGACGGGGATTTTTGGGATTTTGATGAATTTTATGGAATTTTCAGGATTTCAGGCTCACTCACCGCTCTGGCTCTGCCCATAGGAGGAGCTGTACCCTCCCTGTCCATACCCAGTGTCTGAGCTCAGATTTGGGTCCAAAAGTGCCGATTTTGGCTCCAATGGGGTAGAACAATGGGGATTTTTGGGATTTTGGTGAATTTGGGGATTTTATGGGATTTTTAGGGTTCCTGGGCTCACTCACTGCCCTGGCTCTGTCCAGGCACTTTTGGGATCAGTTCTGGGCTCAGATTTGGGTCCGAAGGTGCCGATTTTGGGTCCATTGGGATACAAGGATGGGGATTTTGGGAAATTTTGGGAAATTTTTGGGATTTTTCAGGAATTTTGGGGTTTCTGGGCTCACTTACTGCCCTGGGTCTACCCAGGCACTTTTGGGGTCAGTTCTGGGCTCAGATTTGGGTCCGAAAGTGCCAATTTTGGGTCCAAAGGTGCCGATTTTGGGTCCGAAGGTGCCGATTTTGGATACATTGGGATACGAGGACGGGGATTTTTGGGGATTTTTGGGATTTTATGGAATTTTCAGGATTTCAAGGCTCACTCACCGCTCTGGCTCTGCCCATAGGAGGAGCTGTACCCTCCCTGTCCATACCCCGTATCCCAGCTCTGCCCTTGGGGCTCCGTTTTGGTTACAAAGATGCCAATTTTGGATACATTGGGATACAAGGACGGGGATTTTTGGGATTTTGATGGATTTTTAGGAATTTTCAGGATTTTTAAGCTGACTCACCGCTCTGGCTCTGCCCGTAGGAGGAGCTGAACCCTCCCTGACTTTGGGGCTTTCAGGGCTCAGTTTTGGTTCCAAAGGTGCCGATTTTGGGTCCAAAGGTGCTGATTTTGGCTCCATTGGGGTAGAACAATGGGGATTTTTGGGAATTTTTCAGGAATTTTTGGGATTTCAAGGCTCACTCACCGCTCTGGCTCTGCCCATAGGAGGAGCTGTACCCTCCCTGTCCATACCCAGAGTCGAGCTCAAATTTGGGTCCGAAGGTGCCGATTTTGGATCCATTGGGATACAAGGACGGGGATTTTGGGGATTTTGGTGAATTTTGGGATTTCAGGGAATTTTTCAGGATTTTTGGGGTTTCTGGGCTCACTCACTGCTCTGGCTCTGCCCAGGCACTTTTGGGATCAGTTCTGGGGTCACTTTGGTCAGTTTTGGGTCAGTTTTGGGTCCGAAAGTGCCGATTTTGGGTCCGAAGGTGCCGATTTTTGATCCATTGGGATACAAGGATGGGGATTTTTGGGGATTTTTGGGATTTTGATGAATTTTATGGAATTTTAAGCTCACTCACCGCTCTGGCTCTGCCCATAGGAGGAGCTGAACCCTCCCTGTCCATACCCAGTGTCTGGGCTCAGATTTGGTTCCAAAGGTGCCGATTTTGGATACATTGGGGTAGAACCATGGGGATTTTTGGGATTTTATGGAATTTTGGGATTTCAGTGAATTTTTCAGGAATTTTGGGGTTTCTGGGCTCTCTCTCTGCCCTGGCTCTACCCAGGCACTTTAGGGGTCAGGTCTGGGCTCAGTTTTGGTTACAAAGGTGCCGATTTTGGATCCATTGGGATACAAGGACGGGGATTTTTGGGATTTTCAGGAATTTTCAGGATTTTTAAGCTGACTCACCGCTCTGGCTCTGCCCATAGGAGGAGCTGAACCCTCCCTGTCCATACCCCGTGTCCGAGCTCTGCCCTTGGGGCTCCGTTTTGGGTCCGAAGGTGCCAATTTTGGATACAATGGGGTAGAACAATGGGGATTTTTGGGATTTTGATGAATTTTATGGAATTTTAAGCTCACTCACCGCTCTGGCTCTGCCCATAGGAGGAGCTGTACCCTCCCTGTCCATACCCCATGTCCGAGCTCTGCCCTTGAGTCCAAAAGTGCCAATTTTGGGTCCAAAGGTGCCGATTTTGGGTCCATTGGGATACAAGGATGGGGATTTTTGGGATTTTGATGAATTTTATGGAATTTTTAAGCTCACTCACCGCTCTGGCTCTGCCCATAGGAGGAGCTGAACCCTCCCTGTCTGTACCCAGTGTCTGAGCTCTGCCCTTGGGGCTTTCAGGGCTCAGATTTCGGTCTGAAGGTGCCGATTTTGGGTCCGAAGGTGCCGATTTTGGGTCCATTGGGATACAAGGACGGGGATTTTTGGGATTTTCAGGAATTTTTCAGGAATTTTGGGATCTTTAGGCTCACTCACCGCTCTGGCTCTGCCCATAGGAGGAGCTGTACCCTCCCTGTCCATAGCCCGTGTCCGAGCTCTGCCCGTAGCCCCCGTAGCTCTGCTGGCCGTAGCCCTGCCCCCCTCCCTGTGAGTAGCTCTGGCTGGGGGGGGCGGGGTAGGCGCCGTAACTGAGGAAAAATAAAATAAAAATTAAAATTAAAAATGAATTTGGGGGGAAATGGGCAAAGGAAAGGGAGGTTTTGGAAAGGGGATGGGGTGAGGTGATGGGGTCGTACCTTTGGGTGGCCGTCTGGCTGTAGTCTGGGGAGGAAAGGGTTAAAGTTGGGGTTAATTCAGGAATAAAATTATAAAATAAATTATTAAAAATTAAATCTGTTTTCTATCATTTATTCAATCTGAAAAGGGCTAAAAAGTTGCTGTAATTATTTTGACATCATTTAAAAAGAAAAATTCCATTTTCTTAATTTATTCATTATGCGGAGGATTTATTAAAATATCAACAAATTTTTATTAAATTGGGTGAATCAAGCAAAAATTGTTTAAAATCAATATTTTGCCCCCTGTTTATTAAATTTGGCAGGAAAGGGTTAAAATTTCGGGGTTAATTAATCAGAAACCACTTAGGATAAATTAGTTTTCCTAATGTATTAAATCTGGGGAGGAATTTGGGGTTAATTAATCAGAAATTACTTAAAATAAATTAATTTTCCTAATTTATTAAATATGACCAGGAAAGGGTTAAAAATAGGTTTAATTAATCAGAAATAATTTAAATAAATTAATTTTCCTAATTTATTGAATCTGGGGAGGAAAGGGTTAAAATTTCCGGGTTAATTACTCAGAAATAATTTAAATAAATTAATTTTCCTAATTTATTACAGCTGGGGAGGAAAGGGTTAAAATTTCGGGGTTAATTATTCAGAAATAATTTAAATAAATTAATTTTCCTAATTTGTTAAATCTGGGGAAGAAAGGGTTAAAAAATGGGTTTAATTAATCAGAAATAATTTAATTAAATTGATTTTCCTAATTAATTGAATCTGAGGAGGAAAGGGTTAAAAAATGGGGTAAATTAATCAGAAATAATTTAAAATAAATTACGTTTACTAATTTATTAAATCTGGGGAAGAAAGGGTTAAAAATTTGGGTTAATTAATCGGAAATAATTTAAAATAAATTAATTTTCCAAATTTATTAAATCTGGGGAGGAATTTCGGGTAATTTAATCAGAAATAATTTAAAATAAATTCATTTTCTTAATTTAATAATTCTGGGGAGGAAAGGGTTAAAATTTCGGGGTTAATTAATCAGAAATAATTTAAATAAATTAATTTTCCTAATTTATTACAGCTGGGGAGGAAAGGGTTAAAATTTCGGGGTTAATTATTCAGAAATAATTTAAATAAATTAATTTTCCTAATTTGTTAAATCTGGGGAGGGAAGGGTTAAAATTTCGGGGTTAATTACTCAGAAATTACTTAAATAAATTCATTTTCTTTATTTATTAAATCTGGGGAAGAAAAGGTTAAAAATGGGGTTAATAATCAGAAATAATTTAAAATAATTAATTTTCCTAATTTATTAAATTTGGCGGGAAAGGGTTAAAATTTGGGGTTAATTAATCAGAAATAAGTTAAAATAAATTACGTTTACTAATTTATTAAATCTGGGGAAGAAAGGGTTAAAAATGGGGTTAATTAATCAGAAATAATTTAAAATAAATTAATTTTCTTAATTTAATAATTCTGGGGAGGAAAGGGTTAAAATTTCAGGGTTAATTAATCAGAAATAATTTAAATAATTTGATTTTCCTAATTAATTGGGGAAGAAAGGGTTAAAATTTGGGGTTAATAATCGAAAATAATTTAAATAAATTGATTTTCCTAATTAATTGGGGAAGAAAGGGTTAAAATTTCGGGGTTATTTAATCATAAATAATTTAAATAAATTAATTTTCTTAGTTTATTAAATCTGGGGAGGAAAAGGTTAAAATTTCAGGGTTAATTAATCAGAAATAATTTCAAATAATTAAATTTTCTCAATTTAATAATTCTGGGGAGGAAAGGGTTAAAGTATGGATTTAATTAATAAGAAATAATTTAAAATAAATTAATTTTCCTAATTAATTGAATCTGGGGAGGGAAGGGTTAAAATTTGGGGTTAATTAATCAGAAATAAATTAATTTTCTTTATTTATGAAACCTGGGGAGGAAAAGGTTAAAAAATGGGGTTAATAATCAGAAATAATTTAAATAAATTAATTTTCTTTATTTATGAAATCTGAGGAGGAAAGGGTTAAAAAATGGGGTAAATTAATCAGCAATCACTTAAATTAATTTCCCTACTTTATTAAATGTTTCTTAATTAATACAAAAATATTTTAATTAAGGAAGCAACTAAAAAAAAATATCTTGAATTTGACCTATTTAATTAAAGTTATTGGTTATTGATTAAGCGGCTTGAATTAGGAAAAAAAGCCTTGAAATAAATTGGTTTATTAGGCACTAATTAATAGCTTTAATTAAGTCAATTCCCACTAATTATCTACAGCTTCGTTTTAATTATAAACTTTAATCACGTTTTAATTAATTAATTTATTGCTCTTAAATATTAACAGACCTTTTTTAATTACACACAATAAAAACCTTAGCATTTAATAATCTAAAATTCTAATTAATAATCCAAAATTCTAATTAATAATCTAAACCTATAATTAATAAATAGTAGTAAATAAATTCTTTTATATTATTAGCGGTTATTAGGGCGGTTTTAATTAGGTATTAAACACACAAATAACTGCATTTATTATGAATATATGACTAATTAATACACAACTATTAATAATTAATTAGTTTTATCACTGCATATTAATATAACGCCTTTAATTAGGAAAATTAGCTCAAACCCAACATTAAATCCGTGTATTTATAGATGCTTTATGCTATTTTTTATAATTAAAAATACTACTTTAATAATTAATACCATAAATTAATTATTTTAAGGATATTTCACACCTATTTCCATAATTAAAATCCAATCAATGCACAATTAATTACCAATAAATCCATTTTATCTTGACTTATTTCTGTAATTAAAAGCACTTTAATAACCAAAAATGAGGGAAAAAAATCACCCTGGTAATGCCTAAAAGGTTTTATACATCCCATTAATTTTAAGTTATTATTAAAAGACTTTTAACTCCAAAAACTTCATTAAAAAATCGGAAATAAATAAAATTTTAACACTTGACAAGGGTAAAAATATCTTTAAATAAAAATAGGTCAGTTTATTACGGGATTATTTATTAACAAAGAGCTTCGAACTACAGAAATAAAATTAAAAGCGCCTTAAATGTATTTTAAGAATTTAATTACACAATTAATTTTTGATTTTAGGGCAGAAATAGCAAAATTTCGGCACAAAATAAAGGAAAATTTGGGTGTTTCACCCACCCTGAAGCACCAAATCCCTGCTCAAGACGAAATTTCCCGCCCAAAAAGAAAATGAACGATTTTATCCGCCAAAATCACCGCAAATTTTGATTTTTAATTGTAAAAAAGTCAAATTCAAGATAAATTGTATGATTTAGATGTGAAAATGGATGTGAAACCTTAAAGCCCCCTCAGGCTCAGCACAACAAAAAGGTCTAAAATTCCGGTTTTTACAGCAAATATCCCCCGCTAAAAGCACTCGGAGTTTAAATTTAATTATTTACGTGTCATAAAAAATAAAAATTAAAATAAATTTAATTATTTAGAGCGAAAAATCGCAAGAAAAAGTTAAACTTCCCCTCAGGCGCCACACAACAAAGGGGGGTGTGAAAGCACATGGTTCTAACGGCAAAAAGCCTCTAAAACCTCACGAAATCAAGGAATTAAACAAATTATAAATTAAATTTGAAAGGATTAATTGAAATTTAAGTATTTCAATGTTTAAATAAGGGGAAATTTTTAACTCCCCTCCGGGTTCGCCTAACAAAAGGCGCGCCCCGGGGGGTAAATTTGGAGGGTGTAAAAATCTACATTTAACATAAAAAATTCACCAAAAAAAAGTGACATAATCAGCACAATCAAACACTAATTTAGTTATAAAACTTTATATTTCATTAAAATACGATTAATTTCCCCTCAGAAATCCGCACTAAAGAGTGCGGAACTGAACCCTCCCCCTCACGACACGGCGGGAATTTCCCGCCTCGCAGGGGAGAAACCGCGGGGGTGAATTTTTAACGTCGAAACCGAAGTTTTAGGGCTTAGTTTTTAATGTATTTGATTAAATTTGATTTCGATTTTATTTGATTTGATTAAATTTGATTTAACGGAAGGACCCGGATGTGTCACTGCGGCAGCGGCGCCGCGCACGCGCCGCGCGCACAAAATGGCGGCGGTGGCGCAGAGGCAAAACCACAAAATGGCGGGCGGGGGGAAAAAGCGGGTTCCGGACCCCCTAAAACACCCCGAAATTACCCCAAAATCCAAACAAATTCCCGGGAAATTCACCCAAAAGTCACGGTTTTGTGTTAAAATTGGGCGTTCCGGGGTTAATTTTCCTCCCCGCTGCAGGCGTGCAGCATCCGGGCGCGGCGCTTTGTTCGGCCCCCGCCCCATCCGCGATGGTTTTAGCAGTAAAAATAACCCAGAAAAGCACCCGAAATTTGCGGTTTGGTCTTAAAATCGAAGCGTTAAAGCGGGGAAATGTTAAAAGGAAAAGGGAAAATAAATTAAAACCAAAAAATAGAGAAGTGAGGCGTGGCGGAAACGGGGCGGCATCAAACCCCACACAGCGCAAATCACACACAGCCCCAGAGCAGCGCTGCCGGCGAAAAACCCACAATGAAACAACGCCTTAACTACACCAATTAACGCCGAAATGACCATTACAAAGAGCATTAATTAAAAACAACACAACCAACGGCGGATAAAGCGCGGCGGCCGCCGGAACCCCCTCAGGTTTTCCCCCCCGCGGTGCTCCCAGACCGCGCTGGGCGCTGCAGCCCCCGCCCGCCCCCGGGGTCCCCGGGGCAAGGAGGGGTCTGGGGGTGGAGGGGGTCCCTCCCCGGTGCTCGGGGGGGTCCCTGCCCGGGATAAAAGGGAGCTGAGGGGGTCCCCACGGCGCCGGTACCGTTGGAGGCCATGGCGGTGCCGCGCGCTCCGCGTCCGCTCCACGTGGCGCCCGCACTGCGCGCCGCGCGCGCCCGCCCGCCGTTTTATAGCCTCGGTCGGCGCCTCCCACCCACACTGGTGCGCGGGGGGGGGGAGCGGGGGGGGGGGGAGCGGAGGTGGTACGGTCCTGGCGGGAAAAGGGGGCGGGAGGGCAGAGCGGTGGGCGTGGCGAAGGGCGGGGCGAGGGGCGGGGCTAAAAATAGCGGAGGAGCCCATAGGGGACAGGGCCCTATAGGAGAGACCGGGCCCTATAGGAGAGACCGGGCCCTATAGGAGAGACCGGGCCCTATAGAGGCTGTAAAGGGGCCCCGAGCAGGTACAGGGGGGGTCCTATAGGGGAGAGGAACCTATAGACGGGTCTATAGGGGACAGGGGGGTTCTATAGGGGACAGGGGGGTCTATAGGGGACAGGGGGGGTTCTATAGGGGACAGACCCCATAGAGAGGGTAGGGGAGGGGTTCTGTAGGGGATATGGGGGGGTCTATAGGGGACAGGGGGGGTTCTATAGGGGACAGACCCCATAGAGAGGGTAGGGGAGGGGTTCTATAGGGGACAGGGGGGTCTATAGGGGATATGGGGGGGATATGGGGGGTCTATAGGGGATATGGGGGGGTCTATGGGGGATATGGGGGGGATATGGGGGATATGGGGGGGTCTACTGTCCACTCCCAGTGTCCACTCCCAGTGTCCACTCCCCACTCCCACTGTCCATTCAGTGTCCACTCCCACTGTCCACTCCCCATTTCTAATGTCCACTCCATGTCCAGTGTCCACTCCATGTCCACTCCCAGTGTCCACTCCCAGTGTCCACTCAGTGTCCACTCCCCATTTCTAATGTCCACTCTCAGTGTCCACTCCCCACTCCCAGTTCCCACTGTCCACTCCAGTGTCCACTCCTGTGTCCACTCCCAGTTCCCAGTGTCCACTCCCAGTGTCCACTCCCCATTTCTAATGTCCACTCCGTGTCCAGTGTCCACTCCATGTCCACTCCGTGTCCAGTGTCCACTCCATGTCCACTCCCAGTGTCCACTCCCAGTGTCCACTCCCCACTCCCAGTGTCCACTCCTCACTCCCAGTGTCCACTCCCCACTCCCACTGTCCACTCCATGTCCACTCCAGTGTCCACTCCCAGTTCCCAGTGTCCCCTTTCACTGTCCACTCCAGTGTCCACTCCATGTCCAGTGTCCACTCCCACTGTCCACTCTCAGTGTCCACTCCCCATTCCCACTGTCCACTCTGTGTCCACTCCATGTCCACTCCATGTCCACTCCTAATGTCCACTCTGTGTCCACTCCCACTGTCCACTCCCAATGTCCACTCCATGTCCACTGTCCACTCCAGTGTCCACTCCATGTCCACTCCATGTCCACTCCTAATGTCCACCCCGGTGTCCCCTCCGTGTCCCTGCAGTGTCCACCCCCATGTCCGCTCTGGACCTCGTCCGGGCCGGTGGCCGGAGCCTGGATCGCCGCCTGGCCCGAGTGTCCGGCGAGGCGCTGCTGGCCGGGCTGCGGGCGGCCGGAGCCGTGTCCGAGCCCGAGGTGGCCGCGCTCGGCCGGCCGGACGGCGGGGGCTGGACGCGGCGACTCCGCGCTCTGGCCGCGGCCAAAGGCGACCGGACGTGCCGCGTCCTTCTGTCCGTCCTGGAGGGGCTGGAGGGGCCGCCCCGGCCGGGGCCCTTCGGTGAGTGAGGGAGTGACCGCTGCCGGGGCCGGCCGTGGGGTGGTGGTCACTCAGTGGTCACTCTGTGGTCACTCCTGTGGTCATTTTGGGGATTTTTTGGGATTTTTTTGACCTCAAATTTCAGTGTGTGGTCACTCCAATGGTCATTCCATTCCACTCAATGGTCACTCAGTGGTCACTGATTGGTCACCCTGTGGTCACTCCAGTGGTCACTCCAGTGGTCACTCCAGTGGTCATTTTGGGGATTTTTTTTGGATTTTTTGGGATTTTTTTCCTGTTTTTCACAAAGTTTTTGACCCCAAATTTTGGTGAGTGACCACTCCAATGTCCGGCTGTGGGGTGAGTGACCAGTGGTCACTCCAGTGGTCACTCCAGTGGTCATTCCAGTGGTCACTCCTGTGGTCATTTTTGGGATTTTTTGGGGGGATTTTTCCTGTTTCTCCCAATGTTTATGACCCAAATTTTGGTGAGTGACCACTCCAATGTCCAGCTGTGGGGTGAGTGACCAGTGGTCACTCCAGTGGTCACTCTGTGGTCACTCAGTGGTCACTCATTGGTCACTCATTGGTCACTCATTGGTCACCCTGTGGTCACTCTGTGGTCACTCATTGGTCACTCATTGGTCACTCAGTGGTCACTCGTTGGTCACTCAATGGTCACTCAATGGTCACTGATTGGTCACCCTGTGGTGACTCCATTGGTCACTCAATGGTCACTCCATTGGTCACTCCAATGGTCACTCAGTGGTCACTCCATTGGTCACTCTGTGGTCACTCATGGTCACTCATTGCTCACTCCATTGGTCACTCCAGTGGTCATTTTGGGATTTTTTGGGATTTTTTTCCCTGTTTTTCCCAATGTTTTTGATCCCAAATTTCGGTGAGTGACCGCTCCAATGTCCAGCTGTGGTCTGGGAGGGG
This sequence comes from Agelaius phoeniceus, assembly GCF_020745825.1. Classification (NCBI taxonomy): domain Eukaryota; kingdom Metazoa; phylum Chordata; class Aves; order Passeriformes; family Icteridae; genus Agelaius; species Agelaius phoeniceus. The sequence goes on along the minus strand of NW_026531291.1, from coordinate 10,926 downwards.
TCAGTGCCCAGTGGTCACTCTGTGGTCACTGATTGGTCACTCCATTGGTCATTTTTTGCCCGTTTTTTTTCCCGTTTTCCCAGGTTTTTATGACCCCACTTTGATAAGTGACCGCTCCCGTGGCCGGCCGTGGGGTGGTGGTCACTCTGTGGTCACTCCAGTGGCCACTCCTGTGGTCATTTTGGGGGATTTGGGGGATTTTTTGGGATTTTTTGGGATTTTTTTCCTGTTTTTCACAGTCTTTGACCCCAAATTTTGGTGAGTGACCACTCCAATGTCCGGCCATGGGTCAATGCCCAGTGGTCACTCCAGTGGTCATTTTGGGGGATTTTTTGGGATTTTTTTCCTGTTTTTCCCAATTTTTATGACCCAAATTTCAGTGAGTGACCGCTCCAATGTCCACCTGGAGTGAGTGACCAGTGGTCACTCCAGTGGCCACTCTGTGGTCACTCAATGGTCACTCCATTGGTCACTCCAGTGGTCATTCCAGTGGTCACTCCATTGGTCACTCCAGCGGTCATTTTGGGGATTTTTTGGGATTTTTTTTCTGTTTTTCCCAATTTTTATGACCCCAAATTTCAATGAGTGGTCACTCCAATGGTCATTCCATTGGTCACTCATTGCTCACTCCAGTGGTCACTCAATGGTCACTCAGTGGTCACTGATTGGTCACCCTGTGGTGACTCCATTGGTCACTCATTGGTCACTCAGTGGTCACTCAGTGGTCATTTTTGGGATTTTTTGGGATTTTTTTCCCATTTTTCTCAATTTTTATGACCCCAAATTTCAGTGAGTAGTCACTCCAATGGTCATTCCATTGGTCACTCAGTGGTCACTCAATGGTCACTCAATGGTCACTCCAGTGGTCACTCAATGGTCACTCCAGTGGTCATTTTTGGGGATTTGGGGGGATTTTTCCTGTTTTCCCCAAAGTTTTTGACCCCAAATTTTGGTGAGTGACCGCTCCAATGTCCGGCCATGGGATGAGTGACCAGTGGTCACTCAATGGTCATTCCAGTTGTCACTCCAGTGGTCACTCTGTGGTCACTCATTGGTCACTCATTGGTCACTCACTGGTCACTCATTGGTCACTCCAGTGGTCACTCATTGGTCACTCATTGCTCACTCCATTGGTCACTCTGTGGTCACTCTGTGGTCACTCAGTGGTCACTCATTGCTCCCTCATTGCTCACCCTGTGCTCACCCCGTGCCCGTTTTTTGCCCGTTTTTTGCCCGTTTTTTGCCCGTTTTCCCCGTTTTTTCGCAGATTTCTTCGACCCGCAGCGCGACGCCGCCCCCGGGCACCGCTCGGACTGTCCGTGCTGCCGGCCGGAGCCGGAGTGGACACTGCCAGGCCAGGAGGAGGAGGAGGGACCCAAAACCGGGGAGGAAGGCCCCGAGGATGAGGAGGGAGAAGCCAAAAATGGCGATGAAGGCCCTGAGGATGATGAAGGTGGAGGCGATGAAGGCCCTGAGGATGAAGATGGAGGCGATGAAGGCCCTGAGGATGAGGATGAGGATGGAGGTGATGAAGGCCCTGAGGATGATGAAGGTGGAGGCGATGAAGGCCCCGGTGATGAAGATGGAGGCGATGAAGGCCCCGGTGATGATGATGATGGTGGAGGAGGAGAGGATGAAGATTAAGGTGGGGAGGGGCTGAGGAGGAGGAGGAGGAGGGACCCAAAACCGGGGAGGAAGGCCCTGAGGATGATGAAGGAGAAGCCAAAAATGAGGAAGGAAACCCCGAGGATGAGGAGGGAGAAGCCAAAAATGGCGATGAAGGCCCTGAGGATGAAGATGGAGGCGATGAAGGCCCTGAGGATGAAGATGAGGGTGATGAAGGCCCTGAGGATGAGGAAGGAGGTGATGAAGGTCCCGGTGATGATGAAGGTGGAGGCGATGAAGGTCCCGGTGATGATGATGATGATGGTGGAGGAGGAGGGGATGAAGATTAAGGTGGGGAGGGGCTGAGGAGGAGGAGGAGGAGGGACCCAAAACTGGGGAGGAAGGCCCTGAGGATGAGGAGGAGGAGGGAGAAGCCAAAAATGGCGATGAAGGCCCTGAGGATGATGAAGGTGGAGGTGATGAAGGCCCCAGTGATGAAGATGAGGGTGATGAAGGCCCCAATGATGAGGATGGAGGTGATGAAGGCCCTGAGGATGAGGAAGATGGCGATGAAGGCCCCGGTGATGATGATGATGGAGGCGATGAAGGCCCCAGTGATGAAGGCCCTGAAGATGATGAAGGAGAACCCAAAAATGGCGATGAAGGCCCCGAGGATGATGAAGATGAGGGTGATGAAGGCCCTGAGGATGAAGATGAAGGCGATGAAGGCCCTGAGGATGAAGATGAAGGCCCCGGTGATGATGAAGATGGAGGCGATGAAGGCCCCGGTGATGAAGGCCCTGAAGATGATGAAGAAGAACCCAAAAATGGCGATGAAGGCCCTGAGGATGATGAAGATGGAGACAATGAAGGCCCTGAGGATGATGAAGATGGAGGCGATGAAGGCCCTGAGGATGAGGAAGGAGGCGATGAAGGCCCTGAGGATGATGAAGGTGGAGGTGATGAAGGCCCTGAGGATGAGGAGGAAGGAGGCGATGAAGGCCCCGGTGATGATGATGATGATGATGGAGGAGGAGGGGATGAAGATTAAGGTGGGGAGGGGCTGAGGAGGAGGAGGAGGAAGGTGGGGAGGAAGATGATGGAGATGAAGATGAGGAATTTTGGGTCAAAAAACGCCCAAAATGGACCCTTGGGTCCTCCATGATGATGATGATGATGATGAAGATGAAGAATTTTGGGTCAAAAAATGCCCAAAATGGAGCTTTGGGTCCTCCATGATGAAGATGAAGATGATGAAGATGAAGATGAGGAATTTTGGGTCGAAAAATGCCCAAATTGGAGCCTTGGACTGTGATGATGATGATGATGATGAAGATGATGAAGATGAGGAGGAATTTTGGGTCAAAAAAAGCCCAAATTGGGGCCCTTGGCCCACCCCACCCCCACCCGGAGCCTTCCTCCCTCCCCTCCTCCCCCTCGCCCCGCCCCCAATAAAACCACGCCCCCAAATAAAACCACGCCCCCAATAAAGCCCCGCCCCCTCAGCTTTGTCCACTCTGGGTCTTCCTTGACCAATGGGAAATCTGGGGGCGTGGCCTGGACACCGCAACGACCAATGGGAACTCTGGGGGCGTGGCCTGGACACCGCGACGACCAATGGGCACTTTGGGAGGTTCTCCATGGTTTTGATGACCAAAAACCCCAATTTTAGGGGTTCCATGACCCAAAATTCCAACTTTTGAGGGTTCTCCATGGTTTTGATGACCAGAACCCAACTTTTGAGGGTTCTCCATGATTTTAATGACCAAAAAACCCCAATTTTAGGGGTTCCACGACCCAAAATTCCAATTTTTGAGGGTTCTCCATGATTTTAATGACCAAAAACCCCAATTTTAGGAGTTGTCTGACCTAAAATTCCAATTTTTGAGGGTTCTCCATGATTTTGATGACCAAAAACCCCCAATTTTGGGGGTTCCATGACCCAAAATTCCAACTTTTGAGGGTTCTCCATGATTTTAATGACCAAAACCCAACTTTTAAGGGTTCTACAACCCAAAAGTCCAACTTTGGAAGGTTCTCCATGGTTTTGATGACCAAAACCCAACTTTTAAGAGTTCTCCATGATTTTAATGACCAAAAACCCCAATTTTAGGGGTTCCATGACCCAAAATTCCAACTTTTGAGGGTTCTCCTTGGTTTTAATGACCAAAACCCAACTTTTGAGGGTTCTCCCCAACTTTTAGGAGTTCTCCATGATTTTAATGACCAAAAAACCCCCAATTTTAGGGGTTCCAAGCCCCGAAAAGTCCAACTTTGGCAGGTTCTCCATGGTTCCCATGACCAGAACCCAACTTTGGAAGGTTCTCCATGGTTTTAATGACCAAAACCCCAATTTAAGAGTTGTCCATGATTTTAATGACCAAAAACCTGAATTTTAGGGGTTCCATGACCTAAAATTCCAATTTTGGAAGGTTCTCCATTATTTTAATGACCCAAACCCCAACTTTGGAAGGTTCTCCATGACCTCGTTGACCAAAACCCAACTTTTGAGTGTTCTCCATGATTTTAATGACCAAAAAACCCCAATTTTAGGGGTTCCACGACCCAAAATTCTAACTTTTGAGGGTTCTCCATGGTTTTGATGACCAAAAACCCAAATTTAAGAATTCTCCATGATTTTAATGACCACAACCCCCAATTTTGGAGGTTCCATGACCTAAAATTCCAACTTTTGAGGGTTCTCCATGGTTCCCATGACCAGAACCCAACTTTTAAGAGTTCTCCATGATTTTAATGACCAAAAAACCCCAATTTTAGGGGTCCCATGACCTAAAATTCCAATTTTTGAGGGTTCTCCATGGTTCCCATGACCAGAACCCAACTTTGGCAGGTTCTCCATGGTTTTGATGACCAAAACCCAAATTTAAGAATTCTCCATGATTTTAATGACCACAACCCCCAATTTTTGGGGTTCCATGACCCAAAACTCCAACTTTTGAGGGTTCTCCTTGGTTTTAATGACCAAACCCCAACTTTTGAGGGTTCTCCTCAACTTTTAAGAGTTCTCCATGATTTTAATGACCAAAACCCCCCCAATTTTAGGGGTTCCAAGCCCCGAAAAGTCCAACTTTGGCAGGTTCTCCATGGTTCCCACGGCCAAACCTCCACCTCTGGGGGTTTCTCCAGGAGCTCCGCCCACCCCTGGGGTGTGGGTGGGCGGTCCCTGAGGAGCCCGAAGCCCCGCCCTAGATGCGGAAGCTCTCGGCCTTGCCGTCGATGTGGCGCAGCCTCAGGTAGACGTCGGTGCCGACGCCCTGCAGGGACTGCAGCACCAGGGAGCCCCCCAGGTACTCGGCGTAGGCGCGCGACGTCGGCAGCCCGAAGCCGAACCTGAGGGGAGGGGACGCGCCGGGAATGACCAAAAAGCGGCACCGGATTGTGGCAAAAATGCCCCAAAAATCCCCGAAAAATCCCCATCAAAATCACCCAAAAATAAAAAAAAATTCCCCCCCAAAATAGCCCAAATCCCACCCCAAAAACCTCAGAACTGCCTCGAAAATCCAGCCCAAAGCTGAACCTGAGGGGAGGGGACGCGCCGGGAATGACCAAAAAGCGGCACCGGATTGTGGCAAAAATCGCCCAAAAAAATCCCCAAAAAATTCTTCCCCAAAATCCCAAAAATTCTCCCGCAAAATTCCAAAAAATTCCCCCCCAAAATCCCAAAAAATTCCCCCAAAAAATCCCAAAAAATTCACCCCCAAAATAGCCCAAAACTGCCCCAAAAACCTCAGAACTGACTCCAAAATTTACCCCGAAGATGAACCTGGGGGGACGCCAGGAATAACCAAATGTGGCACCAGATTGTGCCAAAAATGCCCCAAAAATCCCCGAAAAATCCCCATCAAATTCTGCCCCAAAATCCCAAAAATTCCCCCCCAAAACTGCCCCAAATCCCACCCCAAAAACCTCAGAACGGCCTCCAAAATTTACCGTGAAAACGAACCTGAGAGAAACACCAGAAATAACAAAAAGTGGCACCAGATTGTGGCAAAAATGCCCCAAAAAATTCCCCCCAAAATCCCAAAAAATTCCCCCAAAATCCCAAAAAATTCCCCCCCAAAATCCCAAAAATTCCCCCCCAAAACTGCCCCAAATCCCACCCCAAAAACCTCAGAACTGACTTCAAAATTTACCCCAAAGCTGAACCTGCGGGACGCAAGGAATAACCAAAAGTGGCACCAGATTGTGCCAAAAATCCCCCAAAAATCCCTCAAAAAATCCCCATCAAATTCCCCCCAAAATCCCAAAAATTCTCCTGCAAAATTCCAAAAAATTCCCCCCAAAAAATCCCAAAAAATTCCCCCCCAAAATCCCAAAAATTCTCCCCCAAAATAGCCCAAATCCCACCCCAAAAACCTCAGAACTGCCTCCAAAATTTACCCTGAAAACGGACCTGAGGGGAACACCAGAAATAACAAAAAGTGGCACCAGATTGTGCCAAAAATGCCCCAAAAAATTCCCCCCAAAATCCCAAAAAATTCCCCCCAAAATCCCAAAAAATTCCCCCCCCAAAACTGCCCCAAATCCTACCCCAAAAACCACAGAACTGACTCCAAAATTTACCCCGAAGCTGAAGCTGGGGGGCACCAGGAATAACCAAAAGTGGCACCAGATTGTCCCAAAAATCCCCCAAAAATCCCAAAAATTTCTCCCCAAAATCCAAAAAATTCTCCCCAAAATAGCCCAAATCCCACCCCAAAAACCTCAGAACTGACTCCAAAATTTACCCCGAAGCTGAACCTGGGGGGACACCAGAAATAACCAAAAGTGGCACCAGATTGTGGCAAAAATCCCCCAAAAATCCCTCAAAAAATCCCCATCAAATTCCCCCCCAAAATCCCAAAAATTCTCCCGCAAAATCCCCAGCAAATTGCCCCCAAAATGCCCAAAAATTCCCCCCAAAATAGCCCAAATCCCACCCAAAAACCACAGAACTGCCTCCAAAATTTACCCCAAAGACGAACCTGGGGGGACGCCAGGAATGACCAAAAAGTGGCACCAGATTGTGCCAAAAATCCCCCAGAAATGCCCAAAAAAATCCCCAAAAAATTCTCCCCCAAAATCCAAAAAAATTCTCCCCAAAATCCCAAAAAATTCCCCCCCAAAAATCCCAAAAAATTCCCCCCAAAATCCAAAAAAATTCCCCCCAAAACTGCCCCAAATCCCACCCCAAAAACCTCAGAACTGACTCCAAAATTTACCCCGAAGCCGAACCTGGGGGGCACCAGGAATAACCAAAAGTGGCACCAGATTGTGCCAAAAATCCCCAAAAAATCCCCAAAAAATTCTCCCCCAAAATCCCAAAAATTCTCCTGCAAAATTCCAAAAAATTCCCCCCAAAAATCCCAAAAAATTCTCCCCCAAAATCCCAAAAAATTCTCCCCCAAAATAGCCCAAATCCCACCCCAAAAACCTCAGAACTGACTCCAAAATTTACCCCGAAGCTGAACCTGGGGGACACCAGAAATAACCAAAAGTGGCACCAGATTGTGGCAAAAATCCCCCAAAAATCCCTCAAAAAATTCCATCAAAATCACCCAAAAATAAAAAAAAATCCCCCCCAAAATCCCAAAAATTCCCCCCCAAAATAGCCCAAATCCCACCCCAAAAACCACAGAACGGCCTCTAAAATCCAGCCTGAAGCTGAACTTGGGGGACACCAGAAATGACCAAAAAGTGGCACCAGATTTGGCAAAAATCCCCCCAAAAAATCCCCAAAATTTCTCCCCCAAAATCCCAAAAATTCTCCTGCAAAATTCCAAAAAATTCCCCCCAAAAATCCCAAAAAATTCCCCCCCAAAATAGCCCAAATCCCACCCCAAAAACCTCAGAACGGCCTCCAAAATTTACCCCAAAGCTGAACCTGGGGGGACGCCAGGAATGACCAAAAAGCGGAACCAGATTGTGCCAAAAATCCCCCAAAAATCCCCAAAAATCCCATTAAATATCCCAAAATCCCATTAAATTCCCCAAAATCCCATTAAATACCCCCAAAATCCCATTAAATTCCCCAAAATCCCAGCAAATTCCCCAAAATCCCAGCAAATTCCCCAAAATCCCATTAAATTCCCCAAAATCCAATTAAATACCCCAAAATCCCATTAAATTCCCCAAAATCCAATTAAATACCCCAAAATCCCATTAAATTCCCCAAAATCCAATTAAATACCCCAAAATCCCATTAAATACCCCAAAATCCCATTAAATTCCCCAAAATCCCATTAAATACCCCCAAAATCCCATTAAATTCCCCCAAATCCCATTAAATACCCCCAAAATCCCAGCAAATTCCCCAAAACCCCATTAAATTCCCCAAAATCCCATTAAATACCCCAAAATCCCATTAAATTCCCCAAAATCCCAGCAAATACCCAAAAAACCACCCCAAAACCCCCCAAAATCCCCCAAATCCACCCCAAAAACCCCAAAGCCAAAAATTCCCCCAAATTTCCCTCAAATGATCCCAAAAATTCCTCCCCAAAACCCCAACCCCGCCCTTGTCCCAACCTTCGGGGACAACGTCCCCATTTTCAAGGACTTTGTCCCCAAATTTTTTGGGATTGTCCCCAAAGTTTTTGGGACTGTCCCCAATTTCTGGAGATTGTCCCCAATTTTTTGGGATTGTCCCCCAATTTTGGGGAGGGGTCCTGGGATCCCCTAAACCCCCCCAAAAACCCCCCAAAATCCCTCAAATCCCTCAAACCCCAACCCTGGGATTGTCCCCAAATTTCAGGGGTTGTCCCCAAATTTTTGGAGCTTGTCCCCAATTTTTGGGGTCTGTCCCCGATTTGGGAAGGGGGCCCCCAATTTTCTGAGGGTGTCCCCGATTTGGGGAGGGTGTCCCCGATTTTGGGGAGGGGGTCCCCGATTTGGGGAGGGGTCCCAGGGATCCCCCAAACCCTCCCAAAACCCCCCCAAAAACCCCTCAAACCCCAACCCCGGGATTGTCCCCGGATTTTCAGGGCTTGTCCCCAACTTTTGGGGTCTGTCCCCAATTTTCAGGGGCTGTCCCCAATTTTCTGAGGGTGTCCCCGATTTGGGAAGGGGGTCCCCGATTTTGGGGAGGGGGTCCCCAATTTGGGGAGGGGTCCCAGGGATCCCCAAAATCCCCCCCAAAACCCCTCAAATCCCTCCCAAACCCAACCCTGGGGTTGTCCCCCCAATTTCCTGGGATTGTCCCCAACTTTTGGGGTCTGTCCCCAACTTTTGGGGTCTGTGCCCAATTTGGGAAGGGGGTCCCCAATTTTCTGAGGTTGTCCCCAATTTGGGGAGGGGGTCCCCGATTTGGGGAGGGGTCCCAGGCATCCCCTAAACCCCCCCAAACCCCCCCAAAATCCCTCAAACCCCAACCCTGGGATTGTCCTCGGATTTTCAGGGCTTGTCCCCAAACTTCTGGGGTCTGTCCCCAATTTTCTGGGATTGTCCCCAATTTTCTGAGGTTGTCCCCAATTTGGGGAGGGTGTCCCCGATTTGGGGAGGGGGTCCCCAATTTGGGGAGGGGTCCCAGGGATCCCCAAAATCCCCCCAAAACCCCCCCAAAACCCCTCAAACCCCAACCCTGGGATTGTCCCCGGATTTTCAGGGCTTGTCCCCAACTTTTGGGGTCTGTCCCCAATTTTCTGGAATTGTCCCAAATTTTCTGAGGGTGTCCCCAATTTGGGGAAGGGGTCCCCGATTTGGGGAGGGGTCCCAGGGATCCCCTAAACCCCCCCTAAACCCCCCCTAAACCCCCCCTAAACCCCCCCAAAATCCCTCAAACCCCAACCCCGGGATTGTCCCCAGATTTTCAGGGCTTGTCCCCAACTTTTGGGGTCTGTCCCAAATTTTCTGGGATTGTCCCCAATTTTCTGAGGGTGTCCCCGATTTGGGGAGGGGGTCCCCAATTTGGGGAGGGGTCCCAGGGATCCCCTAAACTCCCCCAAATCCCCCAAAACCCCTCAAATCCCTCAAACCCCAACCCCGGGATTGTCCCCGGATTTTCAGGGCTTGTCCCCAACTTTTGGGTCTGTCCCCAACTTTTGGGGTCTGTGCCCAATTTGGGAAGGGGGTCCCCAATTTTCTGAGGTTGTCCCCAATTTGGGGAGGGGGTCCCCAATTTGGGGAGGGGTCCCAGGGATCCCTTAAACCCCCCCAAAACCTCCCCAAAACCCCTCAAATCCCTCCCAAACCCAACCCTGGAATTGCCCCCAATTTTCAGGCGATGTCCCCAATTTTCAGGGGCTGTCCCCAACTTTTGGGGTCTGTCCCCAACTTTTGGGGGCTGTCCCCAATTTTCAGGGGCTGTCCCCAACTTTCTGAGGGTGTCCCCGATTTGGGGAGGGGGTCCCCAATTTGGGGAGGGGTCCCAGGGATCCCCTAAACCCCCGCCAAAACCCCCCAACACCCCTCAAACCCCAACCCCGGGATTGTCCCCGGATTTTCAGGGCTTGTCCCCAACTTTTGGGGTCTGTCCCCAATTTTCTGGGATTGTCCCAAATTTTCTGAGGGTGTCCCCGATTTGGGGAAGGGGTCCCCAATTTGGGGAGGGGTCCCAGGGATCCCCTAAACCCCCCCAAAACCCCCCCAAAACCCCTCAAATCCCTCCCAAACCCAACCCCTGGGATTGTCCCCCAATTTCCTGGGGTCTGTCCCCAACTTTTGGGGTCTGTCCCCAACTTTTGGGGTGTGCCCCCAATTTCCTGGGGTTGTCCCCAACTTTCTGAGGTTGTCCCCAATTTGGGGAGGGGTCCCAGGGATCCCTTAAACCCCCCCAAAAACCCCCCCAAAATCCCTCAAACCCCAACCCCGGGAATGTCCCCAATTTTCAGGGCTTGTCCCCAACTTTTGGGGTCTGTCCTCAATTTTCTGGGATTGTCCCAAATTTTCTGAGGGTGTCCCCGATTTGGGGAGGGGGTACCCAATTTTCTGAGGTTGTCCCCGATTTGGGGAGGGGTCCCAGGGATCCCCTAAACCCCCCCAAAACCCCCCCAAAACCCCTCAAATCCCTCCCAAACCCAACCCTGGGATTGTCCCCCCAATTTCCTGGGATTGTCCCCAACTTTTGGGGTCTGTCCCCAATTTCCTGGGATTGTCCCAAATTTTCTGAGGGTGTCCCCGATTTGGGGAGGGGGTTCCCAATTTTCTGAGGGTGTCCCCGATTTGGGGAGGGGTCCCAGGGATCCCTTAAACCCCCCCAAAAACCCCCCCAAAATCCCTCAAACCCCAACCCCGGGATTGTCCCCAATTTTCAGGCAATGTCCCCAAATTTTTGGAGCTCGTCCCCAACTTTCTGAGGTTGTCCCCAATTTGGGAAGGGTGTCC
>NW_026531290.1:0-40197 GCF_020745825.1 Agelaius phoeniceus | reverse complement strand
CCCAAATCCTCATTTTTCACCCCAAAATTCCATATTTTTTCCCCATTTCTCCCCCATTTTTTCCCCCCATTTTCCCCTCACGTTTTCCCCCCCCCCAAACTCGGATTTTTCCCCATTTTTTCCCCAAAATCCCAATTTTTCCCCCTAAATCCCATTTTCCCCCTAAACCCCCATTTTCCACCCCAAATTTTCCATTTTTTTCACTCCAAATTCCCTAAATCCTCGTTTTTTTCACCCCAAAATTCCATTTTTCCCCCCATTCCCCCCCCAAAAACTCCATTTTTCCCCCATTTCCCCTCACATTTTCCCCCCCAAAACTCCAATTTTTTTCCCCATTTTTTCCCCCCTAAATCCCCATTTTCCACCTCAAATTTTCTCATTTTTCACTCCAAATTTCCCCAAATCCTCATTTTTTCACCCCAAAATTCACATTTTCCCTCTAAAATTCCCATTTTTCCCCTCAAAATTCCCCATTTCCCCCCCCCCCCCCCCATTCCCCTCACCGTTTTCCCCCCCTCAAACTCTGATTTTTTCCCCATTTTTCCCCCCAAAAATCCCCATTTTTTTCCCCCAAAATCCCATTTTTTCCCCAAAATCCCCATTTTCCACCTCAAATTTTCCATATTTTCACTCCAAACTGCCCTAAATCCTCATTTTTTCACCCCAAAATTCCATTTTTTTCCCCATTTCCCCCCCATTTTTCCCATTTTCTCCCCCCATTTTTCCGCCCCATTTCCCTCACGTTTCCCCCCCCCAAACTCGGATTTTTTCCTCCATTTTCCCCCCAAAACTCCAATTTTTTCCCCATTTTTCCCCTAAACCCCCATTTTCCACCCCAAATTTTCCATTTTTTTCCCTCCAAATTGCCCAAAATCCTCGTTTTTCACCCCAAAATTCCATTTTTCCCCCCCATTTCCCCCCCAAAAATTCCCTTTTTCCCCCATTTCCCCTCACGTTTCCCCCCTTCAAACTCCGAATTTTTCCCCATTTTTTCCCCCTAAACCCCCATTTTCCACCCCAAATTTTCCATTTTTTCACTCCAAATTGCCCAAAATCCTCGTTTTTTCACCCCAAAATTCCATTTTTTTTCCCCTCCAGAAATCAACGACCGTGAGCAGAAGCTGCTGGCGCTGCGGGAGGTGCTGAGGAAATTCCCCCGTGAGAATTACGAGGTTTTCAAAATACGTCATTGCCCACCTCAACAGGTGAAAATTTTGGGGCAATTTCGGGCGATTTTGGGCAATTTTAGGTAATTTGGGGCAATTGGGAATTTTAGGAATTTTTTTTGGAATTTTTCGGGCAATTTTTCGGGGTTTTTGGGGATTTTTGGTCATTTTTTTGGCAAATTTTTAAAGATTTTTTTGTGAATTTTTCCAGGTTTTTGTTTTAGTTTTGGGAGAATTTTTAGGGATTTTTAGGGGATTTTTTTTTGGAATATTTTTAGGAATTTATTTGGAATTTTTCGGGCAATTTTTGGGGGTTTTTTTGGGGATTTTTTGTCATTTTTTTGCAATTTTTCTGAGATTATTTTGAGATTTTTTCCCCTGTTTTTGTTTTAGTTTTGGGAGAATTTTTAGGGATTTTTAGGGGATTTTTTGGGGAATTTTAGGAATTTATTTGGAATTTTTAGGGCAATTTTTCGGGGTTTTTTGGGGGATTTTTGGTCATTTTTTGGCAAATTTTTAAAGATTTTTTTGTGAATTTTTCCAGGTTTTTGTTTTAGTTTTGGGAGAATTTTTAGGGATTTTTAGGGGATTTTTTGGGGGAAATTTTGGGAATATTTTAGGAATTTATTTGGAATTTTTCTGGGATTTTTCGGGGTTTTTTGGGGATTTTTTTGTCATTTTTTAGCAAATTTTTAAAGATTTTTTTGTGAATTTTTCCCTGTTTTTGTTTTAGTTTTGGGAGGATTTTTAGGGGATTTTTTTGGGAATATTTTTAGGAATTTATTTGGAATTTTTCTGGAATTTTTCGGGGTTTTTTGGGGATTTTTTGGTCATTTTTTAGCCAAATTTTTGAAGATTTTTTTGTGAATTTTTTCCCTGTTTTTGTTTTAGTTTTGGGAGAATTTTTGGGGATTTTTTGGGAATATTTTAGGAATTTTTTTGGAATTTTTTCTGGGATTTTTTCAGGGTTTTTTTTGGGGATTTTTTTGTCATTTTTTAGCCAAATTTTTTAAAGATTTTTCCGAGATTTTTTAGGGAATTTTTGGGGATATTTTTTAAATTTATTTTTTAAAAATTTTTCAGCATTTTTAGCGAATTTTTGGTGAATTTTTCAGGATTTTTCTTTTAGTTTTGGGAGAATTTTAGGGATTTTTAGGGGATTTCTTTTTGGGAAGTTTTGGGAATATTTTAAATTTTTTTATATTAATTTTTTAGGATTTTTTGGGATTTTTGGGGGGATTTTTGGTGAATTTTTCACGATTTTTTCTTTTACTTTTGGGGAGAATTTTCAGGAATTTTGGGAATTTTTTCAGGGATTTTTTAGGAATTTTTGGAGATTTTTTTTGTTATTTTTTCATGATTTTCCTTTAGCTGTGGGAGAGAATTTTCATGAATTATATTGGGGGGAAATTTTTGTGAAATTTTGGGAATTTTTGGCGATTTTTTGGGATTTTTAACAATTTTTCCAGTCTATTTCCTTTAATTTTCAGGGTGGTTTTTTGTAGAATTTTTGGGAATTTTTGGGGAATTTTCTGACCTTATTGGGGAGAATTTTTGCCGAATTTTTGGGGAGCTTTGCGAATATTTTTGGAATATTTTTTTTTAAATTTTTTTACTTTTTTTTTTGCCGATTTTGCGAGAACTTTTCTTCTAATTTGGGGAAAAAATTTCAAATTTTCTTTTCAATTTTGAGGCGCTTTTAGGAATTTTTAAGGGATTTTTTGGGGAATTTTTTAGGCACTTTTAGGAATTTTTAAGGGATTTTTTGGGGAATTTTGAGGCACTTTTAGGAATTTTTAATGGATTTTTTGGGGATTTTTTAGGCACTTTTAGGAATTTTTAAGGGATTTTTTGGGGAATTTTTAGGCACTTTTAGGAATTTTTAATGGATTTTTGGGGATTTTTTTTCACAATTTTTTCCCAATTTTTTAGATATTTTTAGTGATTTTTAAGCGATTTTTTTTGCCCATTTTGGGCTCGTTTCTCCTGAATCTCCTGAGGAATTTTGGCCAAATTTTTGGGTCATTTTTGGGGCATTTTTGATGGGAATTTTGGTAATTTTTGAGGTGTTTTGGGTTCTTCTGACCACAAAATGGTCACTCCACCAATGTCCACCCCAACTTGAGCCAGCAGCACCTCAAGAACCTGGTGGTCACCAAGAACTTCACCAGAGGAACTTTTTGGGGCAATTTTGATGGGAATTTTGGTAATTTTGAGGTGTTTTGGGTTCTTCTGACCACAAAATGGTCACTTTGGTGTTGTCCACCCCAACTTGAACCAGCAGCACCTCAAGAACCTGGTGGTCACCAAGAACTTCTCCAGAGGAACTTTTGGGTCATTTTTTGGGTCATTTTTGATGGGAATTTTGGTAATTTTGATGGTGTTTTGGGTTCTTCTGACCACAAAATGGTCACTCCACCATTGTCCCACTCTAAGGTGCCCTGATGGTCAGGAGGAACCTGGTGGTCACCCAAGAACTTCTCCAGGGGAGCTTTTGGGTAATTTTTGGGCCAATTTTGATGGGAATTTTTGCAATTTTGAGGTGTTTTGGGTCCTTCTCACCACAAAATGGTCACTCCACCAATGTCCCACTCTAAGGTGCCCCTGATGGTCAGGAGGAACTTGGTGGTCACCAAGAACTTCTCCTGAGACATTTTTGGGGCAATTTTGATGGGAATTTTTGCAATTTTTGAGGTGTTTTGGGTTCTTCTGACCACAAAATGGCCACTCTGCCATTGTCCACCCTAAGGTGCCCCCTGATGGTCAGGAGGAACCTGGTGGTCACCAAGAACCTGTCCTAGGACATTTTTGGGTCATTTTTGGAGGTATTTTGATGGGAATTTTGGTAATTTTGAGGTGTTTTGGGTTCTTCTGACCACAAAATGGCCACTCTGCCATTGTCCACTCTAAGGTGCCCCTGATGGTCAGGAGGAACCTGGTGGTCACAAGAACCTGTCCTAGGACATTTTTGGGTCAATTTTGATGGGGAATTTTGGTAATTTTGAGGTGTTTTGGGTTCTTCTCACCACAAAATGGTCACTTTGGTGTTGTCCACCCCAACTTGAACCAGCAGCACCTCAAGAACTTGGTGGTCACCAAGAACTTCTCCAGGGGAACTTTTGAGTCATTTTTGATGGGAATTTTTGCAATTTTTGAGGTGTTTTTGGGTTCTTCTGACCACAAAATGGCCACTTCCACCAATGTCCACCCCAGCATGACCCTGGTGGTCAGGAGGAACCTGGTGGTCACCAAGAACTTCTCCAGGAGAACTTTTTGGTCATTTTTGGGGTAATTTTGATGGGAATTTTGGTAATTTTGAGGTGTTTTGGGTTCTTCTGACCACAAAATGGTCACTCCACAATGTCCACCCCAACTTGAACCAGCAGCACCTCAAGAACTTGGTGGTCACCAAGAACTTCTCCAGGGCAATTTTTGGGTCATTTTTGGGGGTATTTTGATGGGAATTTTGGTAATTTTGAGGTGTTTTGGGTTCTTCTCACCACCAAGTGGTCACTTTGGTGTTGTCCACTCTAAGGTTACCCTGATGGTCAGGAGGAACCTGGTGGTCACCAAGAACTTCTCCAGGGACATTTTTGGGTCATTTTTGATGGGAATTTTGGTAATTTTGAGGTGTTTTGGGTTCTTCTCACCACAAAATGGTCACTTTGGTGTCGCCCACCCCAGGGTCAGCCAACAGCACCGCGTCAACCTGATGACCAGCGAGAACCTCTCCATTTGCTTCTGGCCCACCTTGATGCGACCGGACTTCAGCACCATGGACGCCTTGACGGCCACCAGGACCTACCAGACAATCATCGAACTCTTCATCCACCAGTGCCCCCTTCTTCTTCTCGCTCCGGCCACCGCCGGACACGCCCGGCTCGCCCGGTCCAGCTCCGGCCACCACCACCACCACCACGGCCGGGTCCTTCCCACCCGCCCGCCGTTGTCACCTCCTCGGACGCCGTCGCCGCCGCCGGAAGCCTTGGAGTGACCCTTGAGACGTCCGGGCAAAATTGGGCCTCTCCGGCCGACGGACGGACGGACGGACGGACGGACGGAGAAAGGGGGAGGGGCTCGGGTGTTGGCGGGGACGTTTGTCCCAGACTTTGGCCAGGCCGGACGGACACACGGACATGGATGGACACGGACGGACGGCGCCGGGGGAGGGGCCTGGGAGGGGCTGCGAGAGGGTCAGGGGGGGTCCTGGTGGTGGCCGGAGGGTCCTTCATGGTGGGCCTGGTGGGCCTGAGGGTCATTCAAGGTGGACCAAGGTGGTCAGTGGTGGCCTGAGAGTCATTCAAGGTGGTCCAAGGGTCATTCATGGTGGACCAAGGTGGTCCAAGGTGGTCCAAGGTGGCCTGAGAGTCATTCAAGATGGTCCAAGGGTCATTCAAGGTGGGCCAGGGTGGTCAATGGTGGCCTGATGGTCATCCAAGATGGTCCAAGGTGGTCCAAGGTGGTCCAAGGTGGCCTGAGGGTCATTTGAGGGGGTCCGAGGGTTCATCCAAGATGGGCCAAGGTGGTCCAAGGTGGTCCAAGATGGTTCCATGGTGGCCTGAAGGTCATTCCAGGTGGTCCAGGGTGGTCTAAAGGTTGTCCAAGGTGGGCCAAGGGTCATCCAAGGTGGTCCAAGGGTCATTCATGGTGGCCGGGGTGGTCAGTGGTGGCCTGGGGGTCATCCAAGGTGTCCAAGATGGTCCAAGGGTCATCCAAGGTGGTCCAAGGGTCATTTGAGATGGTCCAAGGGTCATTAATGGTGGGCCATGGTGGGCCAAGGGTCATTCAAGGTGGTCCAAGGTTCATCCAAGGTGGTCCAAGGGTCATTCAAGGTGGGGCCATGGTGGTCCAGGGTGGCCCGAGAGTCATCCAACATGGTCCAAGGTGGTCCATGGTGGCCTGAGAGTCATCCAAGGTGGGCCATGGTGGTCCAAAGGTCATCCAAGGTGGGCCATGGGTAGTCCAAGATGGTCCAAGGTGGCCTGAGGGGTCATTCAAGGTGGTCCAAGGTTCATCCAAGGTGGGCCAGAGTGGTCCAAGGTGGTCCAAGGTGGCCTGAGGGTCATTTGAGGGGGTCCATGGTTCATTCAAGGTGGTCCAAGGTTCATCCAAGGTGGGCCAGAGTGGTCCAAGGTGGTCCAAGGTGGCCTGAGGGTCATTTGAGGGGGTCCATGGTTCATTCAAGGTGGTCCAAGGGTCATCCAACATGGTCCAAGGTGGTCCAAGGTGGCCTGAGGGTCATTTGAGGTGGTCCAAGGTGGTCCAAGGGTCATTCAAGGTGGTCCAAGATGGTCCAAGGTGGTCCAAGGTGGTCCAAGGGTCATCCAAGGTGGCCTGAGGGTCATTTGAGGTGGTCCAAGGGTCATTCAAGGTGGGCCAGGGTGGTCAATGGTGGCCTGAGAGTCATTCCAGGTGGTCCAAGGTGGTCCAAGGGTCATTCAAGGTGGTCCAAGGGTCACTCAAGGTGGTCCAAGATGGTCCAAGGTGGTCCAAGATGGTTCCATGGTGGCCTGAAGGTCATTCCAGGTGGTCCAGGGTGGTCTAAAGGTCGTCCAGGGTGGGCCAAGGTCATCCAAGGTGGGCCAGAGTGGTCCAAGGTGGGCCATTGTGGTCAATGGTGGCCTGAGGGTCATCCAAGGTGGTCCAAGGGTCATCCAACATGGTCCAAGGTGGTCCATGGTGGCCTGAGAGTCATTCAAGATGGTCCAAGGTGGTCCAAGGGTCATTCAAGGTGGTCCAAGGTGGTCCAAGGGTCATCCAAGATGGTCCAGGGTGGTCCAAGGGTCATTCAAGGTGGTCCAAGATGGTCCAAGGTGGCCTGAGGGTCATTTGAGGGGGTCCAAGGGTCATCCAAGGTGGTCCAAGGGTCATTCAAGGTGGGCCATGGTGGTCAGTGGTGGCCTGAGGGTCATTCAAGGTGGTCCAAGGGTCATCCAAGGTGGGCCATGGTGGTCAATGGTGGCCTGGGGGTCATCAAGGTGGTCCAAGGTTCATCCAAGGTGGTCCAAGGGTCATCCAAGGTGGGCCAGGGTGGTCAGTGGTGGCCTGGGGGTCATCCAAGGTGGTCCAAGATGGTCCAAGGTGGGCCATGGTGGTCCAAGGGTCATCCAAGGTGGCCTGAGGGTCATTTGAGGGGGTCCAAGGGTCATTCATGGTGGACCAGGGTGGTCCAAGGTGGTCCAAGGTGGTCTAAAGGTTGTCAAAGGTGGTCCAAGGGTCATCCAAGGTGGTCCAAGGGTCATTCATGGTGGACCAAGGTGGTCCAAGGGTCATTCAAGATGGTCCAAGGTGGTCCAAGGTGGCCTGAGGGTCATCCAAGGTGGTCCAAGGTTCATTTGAGATGGTTCAAGGGTCATTCAAGGTGGTCCAAGGTGGTCAATGGTGACCTGAGGGTCATTCAAGGTGGTCCAAGGTGGGCCAAGGGTCATTCAAGGTGGGCCAGGGTGGTCCAGAGTGGCCCGAGGGTCATCCAACATGGTCCAAGGTGGTCCAAGGTTCATCCAAGGTGGTCCAAGGGTCATTCAAGGTGGGCCAGGGTGGTCCAGGGTGGTCCAAAGGTCATCCAAGGTGGTCCAAGGGTCATTCAAGGTGGGCCAGGGTGGTCAGTGGTGGCCTGAGGGTCATTCAAGGTGGTCCAAGGGTCATCCAAGGTGGTCCAAGATGGTCCATGGTGGCCTGAAGGTCATTCCAGGTGGTCCAGGGTGGTCCAAGGGTCATTCAAGGTGGTCCAAGATGGTCCAGGGTGGCCTGAGGGTCATTCATGATGGGCCAGGGTGGGCCAAGGGTCATCCAAGGTGGCCTGAAGGTCATTCCAAGTGGTCCAGGGTGGTCTAAAGGTTGTCAAAGGTGGTCCAAGGGTCATTCAAGGTGGTCCAAGAGTTGTCCAAGGTGGGCCAGAGTGGCCTGAGGGTCATTCCAGGTGGTCCAAGGGTCATCCAAGGTGGGCCAGGGTGGTCAGTGGTGGCCTGAGGGTCATCCAAGGTAGTCCAGGGTGGCCTGAAGGTCATTTGAGGTGGTCCAAGGGTCATTCAAGGTGGCCTGAAGGTCATTCCAGGTGGTCCAGGGTGGTCTAAAGGTCGTTCAAGGTGGTCCAAGGTTCATTCGAGATGGTCCAAGGGTCATTTGAGGTGGTCCAGAGTGGTCCAAGGTGGTCCAAAGGTCATCCAAGGTGGTCCAGGGTGGCCTGAAGGTCATTCAGGGTGGGCTGGAGTGGTCTGAGGTGGTCTGAGGGTCATCCAAGGTGGTCTGAAGGTCAACCAAGGTGGGCCAGGGTGGCCTGAGGGTCATTCCAGGTGCTCCAAGGGTCATCCAGGGTGGTCCAAAATCCATTCCAGCTGGTCCAAGGGTCATCCAAGGTGCCCCAAGGAGACCCAAGGTGGTCCAACATCCATTCAAGGTGGCCCAAGGTCCATCCAAGGTGGTCCAAGGTGGTTGAAGGTCCATGCAATGAGTTCCAAGGTTGCCCAAGCTCCATCCAAGGTTGTCCAAGCTCCATCCAAGGTGGTCCAAGATGGCCCCGGGTCCATCCCAGGAGATCCAAGATGGCCCCGGGTCCACCCAAGGTGGTCCAAGGTTGTCCAAGATGGCCCCAGGTCCATCCCAGAAGATCCAAGATGGCCCCGGGTCCATCCAAGGTTGTCCAAGGTGGTCCAAGATGGCCCCAGGTGCATCTGAGGTTGTCCAAGCTCCATCCAAGATGGCCCCGGGTCCATCCAAGGTTGTCCAAGCTCCATCCAAGGTTGTCCAAGATGGCCCCGGGTCCATCCCAGGAGATCCAAGATGGCCCCGGGTCCATCCAAGGTGGCCCAAGATGGTCCAAGGAGATCCAAGATGGCCCCGGGTCCACCCAAGGTTGTCCAAGATGGTCCCAGGTCCATCCAAGGAGATCCAAGATGGCCCCGGCTCCATCTCAGGAGATCCAAGATGGCCCCGGGTCCATCCCAGGAGATCCAAGATGGCCCCGGGTCCATCCAAGGTTGTCCAAGGTCCATCCCAGGAGATCCAAGATGGCCCCGGGTCCATCCCAGGAGATCCAAGATGGCCCCAGCTCCATCCAAGGTTGTCCAAGATGGCCCCCGGCTCCACCCAAGGCCACCCAAGCTCCACCCCAGGAGATCCCAAGGCCACCAGGAGCCACCTGAGGCCACCAAAAGCTCCTCAGACCCCTCCACACCCCAAAAAAATCCAAAAAATCCCAAAAAATCCCAAAAAATCCCCAAAAAAATCCAAAAATCCCAAAAAAATCCCCAAAAAATCCAAAATCCCCAAATCCGGGGATTCCGCCCCAAAAGCACTTCCGGGGGTGGGGGCGGGGCCTTGGACCTCCCTTCCCCTCCCCCTCCCCCTCAAATTTGGGCTTTTCCCGCCCCAAAAATTCCGGAATTTTGGGAAAATTTTGGAACAAAAAAATTGGGAAAATTTTGGGGGAAATTTGGGGGATTTTGGGGCATTTTGGGGGCGGAACTGGAATTTCAAGGTACCACCGGAGCTCCGGCTCCTCTTCGCACTTTAAGACCCCCCCAGGACGGAAAAATCCCAAAAATAAAAATTTAAAACTAAAAATAAAAAGTCTCCAAAGTCGAAATTTTGAAATTTTCCGGGAATTTGGGGATTTGGGTAAAATTTGGGGGAAAATGTAAAAAAAATCATTTTTTTTCCCAAAAAATTGAGATTTTTTCAGCAAAAAATCAGATTTTTTTCCCCAAAAATTCAATGTTTTCTCCCCAAAAATTTCATTTTTTTCACCAAAAAATCAAATTTTTCCCCTTAAAAAAATTCAGGTTTTTTTTCCCCAAAATTGTGGTTTTTTCCTTAAAAATTCAAATTTTCTCCCCCCAAAAAATCAAATTTTTTTCCCAGAGAAAATCAAAATTTTCCCCCAAAAATGCAGATTTTGTCCAAAAAAAATCAGATTTTTCCCCCCAAAAATTCAACATTTTTACCAAAAACCCACAGATTTTATTCCCTAAAAATTCAGGGTTTTCCCACCCAAAAATCAGCGTTTTCTTCTCCTAAAACTCAAATTTTTTTCCCCAAAAAATTCTGATTTTGTCCCCAAAAATTTAAAACTTTTCCCCCCAAAAATTCAATTTCCCCCCCCTACAAAAATCAAATTTTTTACTAAAAAAATTCAGGTTTTTTCCCAAAAAAAATCAACTTTTCCCCCAAAAATTCAAATTTTCCCCCCCAAAATTTCAGGTTTTTTCCCCCAAAAAATTCAAATTTTTCCTCCCAAAAATTTCAGGGTTTTTAGCAAAAAAAAAATCCTTTTTTTGGTAAAAAAAATTTTCTTTTTCCCCCCAAAAAATCAAAATTTTTCCCCCAAAATTTCTGATTTTTCCCAAAAATATTTCTAATTTTTCCCCAAAATACTTGGGGGTTTTTTTTTCCCAAAAAAAATCAAAATTTTTACCAAAAAAAATTCAAATTTTTCCCCAAAAATTCAGATTTTTTTCACAAAAATTTCAGAGTTTTTTCCCCCAAAAAATTCAATTTTTTCGCCCCAGAAATTCAGATTTTTTTCCCAAAAAAATTTTTTTTATCCCTTAAAAATCCAATTTCACACTTGGAGATTTTGGGGAAATTTTATACCAAAATAAGGTGAAAAAATGGGAAAAAAATGCACAAAAATTCCGAATTTTTTCCCCCAAAATTGGGTTTTTTTCCATGAAAAATCCGATTTTTCTGCTGGAATTTTTGGGGGAAATTTTGGGCAAATTTTTGGGGATTTTGAGCCCAAGAAATTGGGAAAAAAAAGCAAAAAAATTTAATTTTTTTCCCCCCCAAATTTTTTTTTTTTCCATGAAAAATCCGATTTTTCTGCTGGAATTTTTGGGGGAAATTTTGGGGAATTTTGACCCAAAAAATAGGTGGAAAATTTAAAGAAAATTCAATTTTTTTCCCCAAAAAATTGGGGTTTTTTTCCTTAAAAAATTTGAAATTTTACTGGCAATTTTTGGGGAATTTTGACACAAAAAAATTGGAAAAAAATGCAAAAAAAATTCAATTTTTTTCCTCAAAAATTGGGGTTTTTTTCCTTAAAAAATTTGAATTTTTACCCGCAATTTTTGGGGAATTTTGACACAAAAAATTGGAAAAAAATGCAAAAAAAAAATTCAATTTTTTTCCTCAAAAATTGGGGTTTTTTCCTTAAAAAATCCGAATTTTTACCGGGAATTTTTGGGGAATTTTGACACAAAAAATTGCAAAAAAATTCAAATTTTTTTCCCAAAAATTGGGGATTTTCCCCTAAAAAATCCGAATTTTCAGCTGCTGGAGCCTTTTAAGGGAATTTTTTTGTCAGGAGGGAAAAACCGAAGGAAAATCCATCAAAAATTGGGAATTTTGAGCCGTTTTTCCTTAAAAAAATGGGGAAAAAATTCAAATTTTTGGGCAATTTCCCCACCAATTTTTTTGGGTCAAAATTCCAAATTTTGGGGTTTTTTTGGTGGATTTGAATTTTTCCATTTTAGGGTTTTTTTCCCGATTTTTATTTTTGGGATAATCCCTAAAAAAAAAATGATGGAAAATCAAAAAAATTTTGGAATTGCCGTAGATTATTGTTGGAATAATTAATAAAAATTAATTTTAAAAAATTAAATTTTAATTTAAATCCCAGAATTTTCACCAAAATTCCCAGGGATTTTATGCTGGAAAAATTCGGAATTTTGGGGAGATTTTTTGGGATTTTTGGGCTGAAAAAATAAAAAAAAAATCGGAATTTTTACAGAAATTTCGGATTTTTTGGGGATTTTTTTGGGGATTTTTTGGGGAATTTTTGGATTTTTCCCGGAATTTTTTCGGGATTTGGTGCATGAGGAAAAGCCCCAGGAATTGGCGGGAAATAAAAAATGGAAAGAAGAGAAAAAAGAGGAAAAAAAAAGGAAAAAAAAAGATTAAAAAATGAAATAATTCCGAATAAATGGAGGAGGCTGCAGAGTTTTCATTGGGAAAGGGGAACCGGGGTTCGTTAATTGGGGTTCGTTAATTGGGGTTCGTTAATTGGGGTTCGTTAATTGGGGTTCGTTAATTGGGGGCTTTAATTGGGGGCTTTAATTGGGGTTCGTTAATTGGGGGCTTTAATTGGGGGCTTTAATTGGGGTTCGTTAATTGGGGTTCGTTAATTGGGGGCTTTAATTGGGGTTCGTTAATTGGGGTTCGTTAATTGGGGTTCGTTAATTGGGGTTCGTTAATTGGGGTTCGTTAATTGGGGGCTTTAATTGGGGATTAATTGGGATTTGGGGGTGGGAATTTGGGGGTTAATTGGGATTTAATTGGGGATTTATTTGGGGTTTAATTAGGAATTAATTGGGTTTAATTGGGATTTAATTGGGGTTTAATTGAGATTTAATTGGGATTTAATTGGGGTTTAATTAGGAATTAATTGGGTTTAATTGGGATTTATTTGGGGTTTAATTGGGATTTGGTTGGGGTTTAATGGGGATTTGATTGGGGTTTAATTAGGAATTAATTGGGGTTTAATTGGGATTTAATTGGGATTTAATTGAGGTTTAATTGGGGTTTAATTAGGAGTTAATTGGGAATTAATTGGCATTTAATTGGGGTTTAATTGAGATTTATTTGGGATTTAATTGGGGTTTAATTGGGATTTAATTGGGGCTTAATAGGGATTTAATTGGGGTTTAATTGGGAATTAATTGGGGTTTAATTAGGAATTAATTGGGGTTTAATTGGGGTTTAATTGAGATTTATTTGGGATTTAATTGGGGTTTATTTGGGGTTAATTAGGATTTAATTGGGGTTTAATTAGATTTAATTGGGGTTTAATTAGGAATTAATTGGGAATTTATTGGAGTTTAATAGGAGTTGAATTGAGATTTAATTGGGATTTATTTGGGATTTAATTGGGATTTATTTGGGGTATAATTGGGATTTGATTGGGGTTTAATTAGGAATTAATTCGGGTTTAATTGGGGTTTAATTGAGATTTATTTGGGATTTAATTGGGGTTTATTTGGGGTTTAATTAGGATTTAATTGGGTTTAATTGGGATTTATTTGGGGTTTAATTGAGATTTAATTGGGATTTAAATGGGGTTTAATTGGGATTTAATTGAGGTTTATTAGGAATTAATTGGGAATTAGTTGTGGTTTAATTGGGGTTTAATTGAGATTTATTTGGGATGTAATTGGGGTTTAATTAGGAATTAATTTGGAATTAATTGGAGTTTAATTGGAGTTTAATTGAGATTTTTTTGGGATTTAATTGGGGTTTAATTTGGATTTATTTGGGATTTCATTGGGATTTATTTGGGGTATAATTAGGAATTAATTGGGGTTTAATTGGGGTTTATTTTGGATTTAATTGGGGTTTAATTGGGATTTAATTGGGGTTTAATTGGGATTTAATTAGGATTGGTCCGGGGTTTAATTGGGGTTTAATTGAGATTTATTTGGGGTTTAATTGGGGTTTAATTAGGAATTAATAGGGAATTAATTGGGGTTCAATTGGGATTTAATTGGGGTTTAATTAGGAATTAATTGGGAATTAATTGGGATTTAATTGGGATTTAATTGGGTTTAATTAGGAATTAATTTGGAATTAATTGGGGTTTAATTGGAGTTGAATTGACATTTATTTGGGGTTTAATTAGGAATTAATTGGGGTTTAATTAGGAATTAATTGGGAATTAAATGGGGTTTAATTGGGATTTAATTGGGATTTAATTGGGGTTTAATTGGGAATTGGGGTGGGAAAATTGGGAATTAATTGGGACTTAATTAGGATTTAATTGGGATTGAACTGGGACTCCTCCCCTTCCCCAAACTCAGACCACGCCCCTTTCTTCACGACCACGCCCCTTTAAACCTCATTGGTATTCACGACCACGCCCATTTAACCCTCATTAATATTCATGCCCATACACAAAATGGCCGCTCATGGCCCCGCCCCTTCCCCGCCCCCTCCTGCGCTCCCATTGGCCGAGCCGCCTGCCAATCACCCCCAAACCCCGCGCTCTGATTGGTCGGCGCCAAAACGCGAAATTTTCACCTTTTTTGGGCAGGGGGAGGGGCCAGAGGAGACCACGCCCCTTTACCCACCCAAGGAGGCTCTGATTGGCTGAAGGATTAAGCCACGCCCACCACTAAAGCCACGCCCCTTTAGGAGCCCAAAGTGGGGCAGCCCTGGAGGGGCTGGGGGAAATTTGGGGAATTTTGGGATAATTTGGGGAATTTTGGGAAATTTTGGGATCCTGAGGGAATTTTGGGAATTCAGGGAGGAAATTTGGGATAATTTTGGGATAATTTTGGGGAAATTTTGGGATAATATGGGAATTTTAGCCAGAATTTTGGGAATTCTGTGAGGAATTTTCAGGGAATTTTGGGATAATTTTGAGAGGAATTTTGGGGTAATTTGGGGAATTTTTGGGATAATTTTGAGAGGAATTTTGGGGTAATTTGGGGAATTTTTGGGATAATTTTAAGAATATTGGGATAATTTTTGAAATTTTGATAATTTGAGGAGGAATTTTGGGATAATTTTTGGAATTTTGGGAGTATTTTAGGATAATTTTAGGAATTTTGGGATAATTTTGGGATAATTTTGGGAAATTTTGGGATCCTGAGGGGAATTTTGGGAATTCAGGGAGGAAATTTGGGATAATTTTGGGCAAATTTTGGGATAATTTTGGGGAATTTTATCTGGAATTTTGGGAATTCTGGGATAATTTTGAGAGGAATTTTGGGGTAATTTGGGGAAGTTTTGGGATAATTTTAGGAATATTGGGACGATTTTTGAAATTTTGATAATTTCAGGAGGAATTTTGGGATAATTTTTGGAATTTTGGAAGTATTTTGGGATAATTTTAGGAATTCTGGGAAAAATTTTGGGATAATTTGGGGAATTTTGGGATCCTGAGGGGAATTTTGGGAATTCAGGAGGAAATTTGGGATAATTTTGGGCAAATTTTGGGATAATTTGGGGAATTTTAGCCGGAATTTTGGGAATTCTGTGAGGAATTTTCAGGGAATTTTGGGGTAATTTTGAGAGGAATTTTGGGGTAATTTGGGGAATTTTTGGGATAATTTTAGGAATATTGGGATAATTTTTGAAATTTTGATAATTTCAGGAGGAATTTTGGGAGAATTTTTGGAATTTTGGGAGTATTTTAGGATAATTTTAGGAATTTTGGGATAATTTTGGGATAATTTTGGGAATTTTGGGATCCTGAGGGGAATTTTGGGAATTCAGGGAGGAAATTTGGGATAATTTTGGGCAAATTTTGGGATAATTTTGGGCTAATTTTGGGAATTTTAGCCAGAATTTTGGGAATTCTGTGAGGAATTTTCAGGGAATTTTGGGATAATTTTGAGAGGAATTTTGGGATAATTTGGGGAATTTTTGGGATAATTTTGGGAATATTGGGACGATTTTCGAATTTTGATAATTTCAGGAGGAATTTTGGGATAATTTTTGGAATTTTGGGATCCTGAGGGGAATTTTGGGAATTCAGGGAGGAAATTTGGGATAATTTTGGGCAAATTTTGGGATAATTTGGGAATTTTATCTGGAATTTTGGGAATTCTGTGAGGAATTTTCAGGGAATTTTGGGACAATTTGAGAGGAATTTTGGGATAATTTTGAGAGGAATTTTGGGGTAATTTTGAGAGGAATTTTTGGGATAATTTTAGGAATATTGGGACGATTTTTGAAATTTTGATAATTTCAGGAGGAATATTGGGATAATTTTTGGCATTTTGGGATAATTTTGGGATAATTTCGGGAATTTTGGGATCTCCCCAAAGAAGCCCCAAACCTCCCAATTTTTTCCCATTTCCCCCCCCCAAAAAAAGAGGCAAAACCAGCGAATTTTGTGCCGTTTTTTGGCGATTTTTTCCCAAAAAAAGCGGGAAAAATTCCAGAATTTTTGGGAATTTTTGGGAATTTTTGGGATTTCCCCTCAGAGCTCATCCAGGCTGTCATTCCCACAACTTTATTCTCATTTCCCCCCCAAAAAAGAGACGAAATCAGCGAATTTTGGGCCATTTTTTGGCGATTTTTTCCCAAAAAAAGCGGGAAAAATTCCAGAATTTTTGGGAATTTTCGGGAATTTTTTGGAATTTTTGGGATTTCCCCTCAGAGCTCGTCCAGGCCGTCGTCCTCGGGCGGGAAATCGCCGGCTGTGACGTGCTGGGGTCGCACGAAGGCCCCGAATTTGGGGGGACACTCGAAATAACGGCGGCCGCCCACGCTGGGGAGATAAGGGGGAGATAAGAGAGAGATAAGGGGGAGATAAAAGAGAGATAAGGGAGAGATAAGACAGAAAAAAAAAATTTGGGAGGAGCCGTTCAGGACATCCCAAAATCCCCCCCAAAATCCCCCCAAAATCCTCCCCTAAAATCTCCCAAAATTCCCCCTTAAAATTCCTTCAGGATCTCCCAAAATCCCCCCCAAAATCCCCAAAATTCCTCCCAAAATTCCCCCAAAATCCCCCCCCCAAAATCCCCCCCAAAATCACCAAAATTCCCCCAAAATCTCCCCCAAAATCCCCCCCAAAATCCTCCCCAAAATCCCCCCAAAATTCCCCCAAAATCCTCCCCAAAATCCCCCCAAAATCACCAAAATTCCCCCAAAATCTCCCCCAAAATTCTCCCCAAAATCCCCCCCTTCAGGATCCCCTAAAACCTCCCAAAATCCCCCCAAAATCCCCCCCTTCAGAATCCCCCCAAAATCCCCAAAATCCCCCCCCAAAAATGCCCCAAAAAATCCCCCCAAAATCACCAAAATTCCCCCAAAATCCCCCCAAAATCCCCCCCTTCCGAATCCCCTAAAACCTCCCAAAATTCCACCCTAAAATCCCTCCAGGATCCCCCCAAATGCCCCAAAATTCCCCTCAAAACCCCCTAAAAGCCCCCAGAACTCCACCAGGACCCCCCAAAATCTCCCCAAACCCCTCCAGGATCCCCCAAATCCCCTCCAAAACCCCCCCAAATCCCTCCACAACCTCCCAAATTTACCCCAAACCCCCTCCAGAACCCCCTGAAATCCCCCCCAAACCCCTCCAGGATCCCCCAAAAACCCCTCCAGAAACCCCTGAAACCCCTCAAAGCCTCTCCAGGACCCCCAAAATCCCCTCCAGAAACCCCTGAACCCCCTTAAATCCCCTCCAGGATCCCTCAAATCCCCTCCAGGACCCCCCAAATCCCCCCAAACCCCTCCAGAACCCCCTGAAACCCCTCAGAGCCCCTCCAGGATCCCCCAAAGCCCCTCCAGAACCCCCCAAATCCCCTCCAGAACCCCCTGAAACCCCTCCAGGATCCCCCAAACCCCTCCAGGACCCCCCAAAATTTCCCCAAACCCCTCCAGGATCCCCCAAAACCCCTCCAGGACCCCCAAAACCCCCGAAAATCCCCTGCAGGACCTCCCCAAAACCCCCCCAAACCCCTCCAGGATCCCCCAAATCCCCTCCAGGATACCCCAAACCCCCCCACAACCTCCCAAATTCGCCCCAAACCCCCTCCAGAACCCCCTGAAACCCCCGAAAATCCCCTCCAGGACCCCCCCAAAATCCCTCCAGGACCCCCTGAACCCCCTCAAAGCCTCTCCAGGACCCCCCAAATCCCCTCCAGAAACCCCTGAACCCCCTCAAATCCCCTCCAGGATCCCCCAAATCCCCTCCAGGACCCCCCCAAAACCCCTCCAGAAACCCGTGAACCCCCTTAAATCCCCTCCAGGACCCTCAAATCCCCTCCAGGACCCTCAAATCCCCTCCAGGACCCCCAAAAACCCCCCCAAACCCCGTCTCCCCTCACCTCCCATCGTGCTTGCCCAGCGGTTCATCGTAGCGCACGCCCACCCAAAAGCCCGGCTTAAAATCGGTCTCACCTTGGGCGGAAAAACAGAAGGAAAAACCACCAAAAAAAAACGTGAAAAAAAGGCACAAAAAGGCGACAAAAAGGCGACAAAAAGGGCACAAAAAGGCGACAAAAAGGGCACAAAAAGGGCACAAAAAGAGGCGGCACGAACCCACGAAGGCGATGCTGCCCCTCCGGCAGGGCTGCCCGGGCACCCGCACCTCGCATCGGGCCCCGAGCGGGAGCGCGGCCGCCGCCGCCGCCTCCTGAGCCCGGCGCTGCTCCCGCTCCTGCTCCCGCTCCCGCTCCCGCTCCCGGTCCCAGCGGCCCCACGAGCGCTGCCGCAGGAAGGAGCGCACGGACTCTGCGGGGACATCAGGGGTGGCACTTTGGGGACAGGGACACGCTGGTCCCGTTCCTATTCCCAATCTTGATCCCATTCCCGGTCCAGTTTCCGTTCCCATTCCAGGTCTTGTTCCTGCTCCCATTCCCATTCCCGGCCCCATTCCCGTTCCCATTCCCGGTCCCAGCGGCCCCAGGAGCGCATGGACTCTGTGGGGACATCAGGGGACATCAGGGGTGGCACTTTGGGGACAGGGACACGCTGGTCCCGTTCCTATTCCCGCTCCCGTTCCCGTTCCGGGTCTTGTTCCCGTTCCTGTTCCCGATCCTGATCCCATTCCCGTTCCCATTCCTGTTCCCATTCCCAGTCCCAGCAGCCCCAGGAGCGCAGGGACCCCGTGGGGACATCAGGGGACATCAGGGGGACACTTGGGGACACGCTGGTCCTGTTCCCGTTCCTAGTCCTGATCCCATTCCGGGTCTTGTTCCTGATCCTGTTCCCATTCCCGGCCCCATTCCCGTTCCCATTCCTGGTCTTGTTCACGTTCCCGTTCCGGGTCTTGTTCCCGATCCTGATCCCATTCCCGTTCCCATTCCCAGTCCTGTTCCCGTTCCATTCCCAGTCCCAGCAGTCCCAGGAGCGCAGGGACCCCGTGGGGACATCCAGGGGACATCAGGGGTGGCACTTTGGGGACATTCTGGTCCTGGTCCCGTTCCTATTCCCGCTCCCGTTCCCATTCCTGGGCTTGTTCCTGTTCCTGTTCCCATTCCCGTTCCCATTCCCGGCCCCATTTCCATTCCCATTCCCGTTCCCATTCCCATTCCCAGTCCCAGCAGCCCCAGGAGCGCAGGGACTCTCTGGGGACATCAGGGGACATCAGGGGTGGCACTTTGGGGACACTCTGCTCCTATTCCCGTTCCTATTCCCGCTCCCATTCCCGTTCTTGGTCTTGTTCCCGTTCCTGTTCCCGATCCTGATCCCATTCTTGGCCCCATTCCCGGTCCCAGCAGCCCCAGGATTGCAGGGACCCCGTGGGGACATCCAGGGGACATCAGGGGTGGCACTTTGGGGACAGGCACACGTTGGTCCTGGTCCCGTTGCTATTCCCGCTCCCATTCCTGTTCCGGGTCTTGTTCCCGATCCTGATCCCATTCCCACTCCTGTTTCCATTGCCATTTTTGGTCCCAGCAGCCCCAGGAGTTCAGGGACCTCGTGGGGACATCAGGGGTGGCACTTTAGGGACATTCTGATCCTATTCCCGTTCCTATTCCTGGTCCCGCTCCCGTTCCCATTCCGGGTTTTGTTCCTGATCCTGCTCCCGTTCCCATTCCGGGTTTTGTTCCCATTCCCGGCCCCATTCCCGTTCCCATTCCTGGCCCCATTCCGGGTTTTGTTCCCATTCCTGATCCCATTCCCGTTCCCATTCCGGGTTTTGTTCCCATTCCTGATCCCATTCCCGTTCCCATTCCGGGTTTTGTTCCCATTCCTGATCCCATTCCCGTTCCCATTCCGGGTTTTGTTCCCATTCCCGGCCCCATTCCCGTTCCCATTCCCGGTCCCAGCAGCCCCAGGGGACCCCGTGGGGACATCAGGGGACATCCAGGGGACATCAGGGGTGGCACTTTGGGGACAGGCACACGCTGTGCTCTTGTCGTAGTCGCTCTCGGCCATCTCTGGAGCACTTGGAACGTGTCCCCAATGTCCCCAATGTCCCCAATGTCCCCAATGTCCCCAACCCCTCAATGTCCCTTGATGTCCTCATTGTCCCCAAGACCTCCAATGTCCCCAACGTCCTCAACATCTCCAATGTCCCCAATCCCTCAATGTCCCCAGTGTCCCCAGACATCTCCAATGTCCCCATTGTCCTCAACGTCCCCAATGTCCCCCCAATGTCCCCAACACCCCCCAATGTCCCCAATGTCCCCAAACCCTCAATGTCCCTTGATGTCCTCATTGTTCCCAAGACCTCCAATGTCCCCAAAGTTCCCAACACCTCCAATGTCCCCAACATCCCCAACGTCCCCAAAGTTCCCAACACCTCCAATGTCCCCAATCCCTCAATGTCCCCAGTGTCCCCATTGTCCCCAGTGTCCCCATTGTCCTCAACGTCCCCAGTGTCCCCAGTGTCCCCAATGTCCCCCCAATGTCCCCAAACCCCAATGACCCCAACGTCCCCAACACCCTCAATGTCCCAAATGTCCCCATTGTCCCCAATGTCCCCAAGCATTCCAGTGTCCCCAGTGTCCCCGATGTCCCCAATGTCCCCATTGTCCCCAGTGTCCCCACTGTCCCCAACCATTCCAGTGTCCCCAGTGTCCCCAGTGTCCCCGATGTCCCCAATGTCCCCATTGTCCCCATTGTCCCCAGTGTCCCCAGGGCCACCTGTCCTCTTGTCGTAGTCGCTCTCGGCCATCTCGTACTTGGCCACCTGGGACAGGTCCTCGAACTGCCCGGCCCGGGCCCCGCTCCGGTCTGTCACCTGCAGGGGTGGCACTGTCACACGGGGGTGGCACTGTCACCCATGGGTGTCACTGTCACCTGCAGGGGTGGCACTGTCACCTGCAGGGGTGGCACTGTCACTGTCACCCATGGGGTGGCACTGTCACCTGCAGGGGTGGCACTGTCACTGTCACCCGTGGGGTGGCACTGTCACCCATGGGTGTCACTGTCACCTGCAGGGGGTGGCACTGTCACACGGGGGTGGCACTGTCACCTGCAGGGGTGTCACTGTCACCTGCAGGGGTGGCACTGTCACTGTCACCCATGGGTGTCACTGTCACCTGCAGGGGTGGCACTGTCACTGTCACCCATGGGGTGGCACTGTCACCTGCAGGGGTGGCACTGTCACTGTCACTCAAAGGGGTGGCACTGTCACCTGCAGGGGGTGGCACTGTCCCTTCACCATGGTGTCACTGTCCCTCACCACGGTGCCACCGTCCGTCAGAAAGCTGCCACCGTCCCTCAGCAATGCCACCCCCACCCAGGTGACACCGAGAGGTGACACAGGAGGGGACACGGGGACACAGGAGGTGACACAGGAGGTGACACAGGAGGGACCCGGTGACACAGGAGGTGACACAGGAGGTGACACAGGAGGTGACACGGAGGGGACCCAGTGACACAGGAGGGGACACCGGAGGTGACACAGAGGGGACCCGGTGACACAGGAGGTGACACAGGAGGTGACACAGAGGGGACCCGGTGACACAGTGACACAGGAGGTGACACAGGAGGGGACACAGGAGGGGACACAGGAGGGGACACAGAGGTGACACAGAGGTGACCCGGTGACCCAGGAGGTGACACAGAGGTGACACAGTGACACAGAGGTGACACAGAGGGGACCCGGTGACCCAGGAGGTGACACAGAGGTGACACAGGAGGTGACACCGCAGGTGACACAGGAGGGGAGCCGGTGACACAGGAGGGGACACAGAGGGGAGCCAGTGACACAGGAGGGGACCCAGTGACACAGTGAGGGAGGTGACACAGAGGGGACCCGGTGACACAGGAGGTGACACAGTGACACAGGAGGGACATGGTGACACAGGAGGGAACACAGTGACACAGAGGTGACACAGAGGTGACACAGAGGTGACCCAGTGACACAGGAGGTGACACAGAGGTGACACAGTGACACAGAGGTGACACAGAGGTGACACCGCAGGTGACACAGAGGGGACCCGGTGACACAGAGGTGACACAGAGGTGACACAGGAGGTGACACAGAGGGGACCCGGTGACACAGGAGGTGACACAGGAGGTGACACAGGGAGGGAGGTGACACAGGAGGTGACACAGGAGGGGACCCGGTGACACAGGAGGTGACACAGGAGGTGACACCAGAGGTGACACAGTGACACAGGAGGTGACACAGTGACACAGGAGGTGACACCGCAGGTGACACAGGGAGGGAGGTGACACCGCAGGTGACACAGAGGGGACCCGGTGACCCAGAGGTGACACAGTGACACAGAGGTGACACAGAGGTGACACAGGAGGTGACACAGAGGTGACCCAGAGGTGACCCGGTGACACAGAGGTGACACAGAGGGGACCCGGTGACACAGAGGTGACACAGAGGGGAGCCAGTGACACAGGAGGTGACACAGGAGGTGACACAGAGGTGACACAGTAACCCAGGAGGTGACACAGGAGGTGACACCGCAGGTGACACAGAGGTGACACAGTGACCCAGGAGCTGACACAGAGGTGACACAGAGGTGACACAGAGGTGACACAGTGACACAGAGGTGACACAGAGGTGACACAGGGGGGGAGGTGACACAGAGGTGCCACAGAGGTGACCCAGAGGTGACACCCACGTGCAGGCGGCAGCCGTCGCTGACGGGGTAGGAGCCCAGCAGGGCCTCGTCACAGTCCAGGCTCCCCAGGGGCTCATCCTCGGCTCCAAACAGCTCCAGCTCCATGCACGAGGCTGGGGAGCCCACAACCAGCTCCAGCTTGCACTGAGGGGACAATGGGGACATTGGGGACATTGGGAGGGACATTGGGGACATTGGGGACACCAGGAGTGGCACTGGCAGTGTCCCAGTCCAGGGTCCCCAAGGGTTTGTCCTTGGTTCCAGCTCCATGCACGAGGCCGGGGAGCCCACAACCAGCTCCAGCTTGCACTGAGGGGACAATGGGGACATTGGGGACACTGGGGACATTGGGAGGGACTTTGGGGACATTGGGGACACCAGGAGTGGCACTGGCAGTGTCCCAGTCCAGGGTCCCCAAGGGTTTGTCCTTGGTTCCAGCTCCATGCAGGACATGGGGACAGCACCAGCAGCTCCAGTTTGTACTGGGAGGGACAATGGGGACAATGGGGACATTGGGGACACTAGAGATGGCACTCAAGATACTGGGGACACTGGGGATGGCATTGGGGACATTGGGAGTGGCACTGGGGACATTGGGGATGGCACTGGGGACATTGGGGACACTGGGAGTGGCACTGGGGACACCAGGAGTGGCACTGGAACCTCACCAGCAGCTCCAGTTTGCACTGGGAGGGGACAATGGGGACACTGGGGACACTGGAGATGGCACTCAAGATACTGGGAATGGCACTGGGGACACTGGGGATGGCACTGGGGACATTGGGGACACTGGGAGGGGACACTGGGGACACTGGGGACATTGGGAGTGGCACTGGGAGTGTCCCAGTCCAGGGTCCCCAAGGGTTTGTCCTTGTCACCAAACAGCTCCAGCTCCATGCAGGACTGTGGGTCCCACTTTGGGGCTTGGGGTTCCCAGTTTGGGATTTGTGGGGTCCCAGTTTGGGGCTTGTGGGTTCCCAGTTTGGGGTTCCCAGTTCGGGGCTTGTGGGGTCCCAGTTTGGGATTTGGGGTTCCCAGTTTGGGATTTGTGGGGTCCCAGTTTGGGGGTTCCTGGTTCCCATTCCCCCTCTCCCGGTTCCCATTCTCCCACTGCTGTTCCCATTGTCCCGTTCCCGTTATCCCGGTCCCGTTCCCGTTATCCCCATCCCAGTCCCATTCCCACTATCCTGTTCCCATTATCCCACTGTCCCGTTCTCCCGGTCCCATTCCCGTTATCCCAATCCCATTCCCGTTATCCCGGTCCCATTCCCATTATCCCGGTCCCACTCCCATTCCCACTGTCCCATTCCCATTATCCCAGTCCCATTCCCCCAGTCCCATTCCCATTATCCCCGTCCAATTCCCGTTATCCCGGTCCCGGTCCCATTCCCATTATCCCGGTCCCATTCCCGTTATCCCGTTCCCATTATCCCGGTCCCATTCCCATTATCCCAGTCCCGTTATGCCGGTCCCATTCCCATTCTCCTGATCCCATTCCCGTTCTCCCGGTCCCATTCCCGTTATCCCGGTCCAATTCCCGTTATCCTGGTCCCAGTCCCATTCCCACTGTCCCGTCCCCATTCTCCCGGTCCCATTCCCATTCTCCCGGTCAAATTCCCATTCTCCCGGTCAAATTCCCATTCTCCCGGTCTCATTCCCATTCTCCCAGTCCCATTCCCATTCTCCCCGTCCAATTCCCGTTCTCCCGGTCCCATTCCCTTTATCCCGTTATCCCGTTATCCATTCTCCCTTATCCCGGTGCCGCTCCGGTACCTTGAGCTCGGCGATGGTGAGCGCAGGCGAGAAGCGTTTACAGGCACGGAAAGCGTTCAGGGAGCTGCTCACCGCCAGCCACACCGGGCCCGGCCCGGTCCCGCTGCCGTTCATGGCTCCGGTACCGACCGGGCCCTGCCGGTACCGCCCCCACCGGAACCGAACCGGGAGTCCCGGACACGCCCAGGCTCCTCCGGCAGCTCCCCGAGCTCCTCCGGCAGCTCCCCGAGCCCCTCCGGGAGCCTCCGGGAGCCTCCGGCTCTCCCGAACCGGGAGCCCCGAACGGTTCCGGGCCCGCCCGAACCGGATCCGCTTCTGGAACCTTCACGGGCCGCCACAGCCGGGACCGGTGAGGGAGCGGCCAATCAGAGCCGGCGAATGAGGTCACATGATGCAAACCGACCAATAGCTATCGAGGAAAGGCGGGACTAAGAGAAAATTACCCAATAGACGCATAAAGGGCGGGATAAATGAGGGCTGACCAATAGGAAGAGAGAGAGGGTGGGGAAAAAATAGAAGCTCAGCCAATAAAAAGACGAGCAGGGCATGTCTAAGAGTAAAAGGACCAATAAAATAAAGAATGGGCGGGGTACATAGGATTGACCAATAGAAATAAAGCATATGAGGGTCTAAGGGAGTAGTGACCAATGAAAAGCTGGGAAGGGCATGATTGATGGGCGGTTTGACCAATGGGATGAGGGAGGAAGTGGAAAGGGGCGTGTCCGCGCAGCCATGGATGGGGACGGCGCGTACGAGCCGGGCTTCGTGGGGATTCGGTTCTGCCAGGAATGGTGAGGGAAAACCCCGGGAAAACAGCGGGAAAACAGCGGGAATGTGGGGCGGAAAACAGCGGGAATGCGCCGGGGATGCACCGGGAGAGGCGGGGGGGACAGGCGGGGTGCAGCGGGGAATGGCGGGAATCGTGAGGGGAAAACGAGGAATTGTGAGGGGGAAAATACAGGGAGCGGTGAGGGAAAAGATATTGGGAATTTTGAGGGGAAAGTATCAGGATTTTTGGGGGGAAAATTGGGAATTGTGAGGGGAAAAATTGGGAATTGTGAGGGGAAAAATTGGGAATTATGAGGGGAAAAATTGGGAATTATGAGGGGGAAACACGGGGAATTTTGAGGGGAAAAATTGGGAATTGTGAGGGGGAGAAATTGGAAATTGTGAGGGGGAAAAATATCGGGAATCGTGAGGGGAAAAGACGGGAATTGTGAGGGAAAAATGCAAGGAATTGTGAGGGGGAAATTGAGGATTTTGAGGGAAAAAAATTGGGAATTGTGAGGGGAAACCCCGGGAATTGTGAGGGGGAAAACTGGGAGTTGTGAGGGAAAAATACTGGGAATTTTGAGGGGAAAAGACGGGAATTGTGAGGGGAAAAATATCGGGAAATCGTGAGGGGGAAAACGTCGGGAATTGTGAGGGCGAAAATACAGGGAGTGGTGAGGGAAAAAAATACAGGGAATAGTGAGGGAAAAGTATCAGGATTTTTTTGGGGGAAAATCGGGAATTGTGAGGGGAAAAAATATCGGGAGTTGTGAGGGGAAAAATTGGGAATTGTGAGGGGGAGAAATTGGAAATTGTGAGGGGAAAACATCGGGAATTGTGAGGGGGAAAAATATCGGGAATTATGAGGGGAAAAGACGGGAATTGTGAGAGGAAAAATTGGGAATTGTGAGGGGAAAAATACTGGGAGTTGTGAGGGGAAAAAAACCGGGAGTTGTGAGGGAAAAATACAGGGAATTTTGAGGGGAAAAGTTTCAGGGAATTGTGAGGGGGAAAATTGGGAATTTTGAGGGGAAAAATTGGGAATTGTGAGGGGGAGAAATTGGAAATCGTGAGGGGGAAAATATCGGGAATTGTGAGGGGAAAAACGAGAATTGTGAGGGAAAAAATGGGAATTTTTAGGTGAAAAATTGAGGAGGTTTGAGTGGAAAATTGGGAATTTTGTGGTAGAAAATTTGGAATTTTGAGGTAAAAAAAAGGGAATTTATGGTAAAAAAAGAGGGAATTTTGTGGTGGTAAATAGGGAATTTTGAGGTAAAAAAGGGGGGAATTTTGTGGTAAAAAAAGGGAATTTTGTGGTAAAAAAAGGGAATTTTAAGGTAAAAAAAGGGGGAATTTTGAGGTGGAAAATTGGGAATTTTGTGGTGGAAAATTGGGAATTTTATGGTAAAAAAGGGGGAATTTTGTGGTAGAAAATTTGGAATTTTGAGGGGGAAAATTGGGAATTTTGTGGTGGAAAATTTGGAATTTTGAAAGGGAAAAATTGGGGATTTTGTGGTAGAAAATTGGGAATTTTATGGTGGAACATTTGGAATTTTGAGGGGAAAAATTGGGAATTTTGAGGTGGTAAATTGGGAATTTTATGGTAAAAAAAGGGGGAATTTTGTGGTGGGGAAATGGGAATTTTGTAGTGAAAAATTGGGAATTTTGTGGTGGAAAATTGGGAATTTTGTGGTGGAAAATTGGGAATTTTGAGGTGAAAAATTGGGAATTTTGAGGGGAAAAATTGGGAATTTTTGTGGTGGAAACTTGGGAATTTGCCCCCGGAGCTCCCAGTAATCCCAGTTTGCCCAGTAACAACATGCTGTACCCCAAGGAGGACAAGGAGAACCGGATCCTGCTCTACGCTGTGAGTGCCCAAACTGGGACCAGTTTGGGACTGGGACTGGGCCCTGAGCCCGCCCAGTTCATCCCAGTCACTCCCAGTCCCTCCCAGTTGATCCCAGTCCCTCCCAGCCCCTCCCAGTCCCTCCCAGCCCCTCCCAGTCCCCCCCAGTCCCTCCCAGTTGATCCCAGTCCCTCCCAGTCCCCCCCAGTCCCTCCCAGTCCCTCCCAGTCCCTCCCAATCCCCTCCCAGTCCCTCCCAGTTGATCCCAGTCCCTCCCAGTTTGTCCCAGCTCCCCCCCAG
Organism: Agelaius phoeniceus; assembly: GCF_020745825.1. Lineage (NCBI taxonomy): Eukaryota > Metazoa > Chordata > Aves > Passeriformes > Icteridae > Agelaius > Agelaius phoeniceus. Next base: position 12,859 of record NW_026531290.1, on the reverse strand, counting down.
TCCCTCCCAGTTTGTCCCAGCTCCCCCCCAGTCCCTCCCAGTTTGTCCCAGCTCCCCCCCAGTCCCTCCCAGTTTGTCCCAGTCCCCTCTCCCAGTCCCTCCCAGTTGATCCCAGTCCCTCCCAGTTGATCCCAGTCCCCCCCAGTCCATCCCAGTCCCTCCCAGTTGATCCCAGTCCCCTCCCAGTCCCTCTCCCAGTCCCTCCCAGTCCCTCCCAGTTGATCCCAGTCCCTCCCAGTCCCTCCCAGTTGATCCCAGTTGATCCCAGTCCATCCCAGTTGATCCCAGTCTGTCCCAGTGCAGGAACTGTGATTACCAGCAGGAGGCCGACAACAGCTGCATCTACGTCAACAAGATCACACATGAAGTGGAGTGAGTGCTCAGCCAGGCCAGAACACCCCAAAATATCCCAAAAATTATCCCAATAATATCCCCAAAATACCCCAAAATATCCCCAAAAATTATCCCAAAATGTTCCTAAAATATCCATAAAATATCCTTAAAAATATCCCCAAAATATCCCTAAATTATCCCTAAAATATCCCCAAAAATACCCCAAAATATCCCCAAAATATCTCTAAAATTATCCCAAAAATATCCCTAAAATATCCCCAAAAATACCCCAAAATATCCCCAAAAATATTCCCAAAATGTTCCTAAAATATCCCCAAAGTATCCCTAAAATATCCCCAAAATATGCGCAAAATATCCTTAAAATATCCCCAAAATATCCCCAAAAATTATCCCAAAAATATCCCCAAAAATACCCCCAAAAATACCCCAAAATATCCCCAAAAATACCCCCAAAATATCCCCAAAAATTATCCCAAAATATCCCCAAAATGTTCCCAAAATATCCCCAAAAAATTATCCCAAAATATCCCCAAAAATATCCCCCAAATATCCGCAAAATATCCCCAAAATATCCCCAAAATGTTCCCAAAATGTTCCTAAAATATCCCCAAAGTATCCCTAAAATATCCACAAAATATCCTTAAAATATCCACAAAATATCCCTAAAATATCCCCGAAAATACTCCCAAAATATCCCTAAAATGTTCCCTAAAATATCCCCAAATTATCTTCAAAATGTCCCCAAAATATCCCAAAAATATCCCTAAAATATCCCTAAAAATATCCTAAATTATCCCAAAAATTATCCCAAAAATATCCCTAAAATATCCCAAAAAATTATCCATAAAATATCCCTAAAATTATGCTAAAAATATCCCTAAAATATCCCCCAAAATATCCCTAAAAATATCCCCGAAATGTCCCCAAAATATCCCCAAAATATCCCCAAAATATCCTTAAAATATCCCTAAAATATCCCTAAAATGTTCCTAAAATATTCCTAAAATACCCTCAAAATATCCTCAAAATATTCCCAAAATATCCCCAAAAAATCCTCAAAATATCCCCAAAAATATCCCTAAAATATCCTTAAAATATCTCCAAAATCTCCCAAAAATATCCCCAAAATATTCCCAAAATAGTTTCTAAATATCCCCCAAAAATCCACTCAGAATTCCCTAAAAATTCCCTAAAAATTTTGGGGAATTTTTGGGTGGATTTTTTGGGGATTTTGGGTGAATTTTTTGGGGAATTTTGGGGGGATTTTTTGGGAATTTTTGGGGGAATTTTGGGTGGATTTTTTGGGAATTTTGGGTGGATTTTTTGGGAATTTTTGGGGGAATTTTGGGTGCATTTTTAGGAATTTTTGGGGGGGAATTTTGGGTGGATTTTTTGGGAATTTTTTGGGGGAATTTTGGGTGCATTTTTAGGAATTTTTGGGGGGAATTTTGGGTGGATTTTTTGGGAATTTTTGGGGGATTTTTTGGGAATTTTGGGGGAATTTTGTGTGGATTTTTAGGAACTTTTGGGAGAATTCTGGGTGGATTTTTAGGAATTTTTGGGGGAATTTTGCGTGGGTTTTTAGGAAACTTTGGGGGAATTTTTGGGGGGAATTCTGGGTGAATTTTTGGGAATTGTTTGGGAACTTTTTGGTGGATTTTTGAGGAATTTTGGGTGGAGTTTTGGGGAAATTCTGAGTGGATTTTTTAAGGAATTCTGTGTGAATTTTTGGGGGAATTTTGGGCATTTCTGGGGGATTCTGGGTGGATTTTTGGGGGAATTTTGGGTGAATTTTTGAGGAGTTTGGGTGGATTTTTTGGGAATTTTTGGGGGATTTTTTGGCAGATTTTTTGGGATTTTTTGGGGGAATTTTCGGTGGATTTTTTTCGGAATTCTGGGTGAATTTTTGGTGGATTTTTTGGGAATTTTGGGTGGATTTTTTGGGAATTTTTAGGGAATTCTGGGTGGATTTTTGGGAATTGTTTGGGGAATTTTTTGGGGGAATTTTTGGTGGATTTTTTGGGAAATTTTCGGGGAATTTTGGGGGGATTTTTTGGGAATTTTTGGTGGATTTTTTGGGAATTTTTGGCAGACTTTTTGGGATTTTTTTGGGGGAATTCTGGGTGGATTTTGGGGGTAAATTTTGGATGAAATTTTGGGGTGAATTTTGGGGTAAATTTTGGATGAATTTTGGGTAAATTTGGGGTGAATTTTGGTGCTTTTGGCAGCGAGCTGACCCAGATCATCGCTGACGTGTCCCAGGATCCGACCCTGCCCCGCACCGAGGATCACCCGTGCCAGAAGTGAGGCCTGGGGACACCTGGGGACAATTTGGGGACATTTGGGGGACAATTTGGGGACATTTGGGGACACCTGGGGACATTTGGGGACAATTTTGAGACATTTGGGGACAATTTGGGGACATCAGAGACCCTTGGGGACACCTGGGGACACCTTGGGGACACCTTGGGGACACTTGGGGACATCAGAGACCCTTGGGGACACCTGTGGGGACCCTTGGGGACACTTGGGGACACTTTGGGGACACTTTGGGGACATTTGGGGACCAAATGGGGACATCTCGGGGACACCTGGGGGACATTTGGGGCCGTTTGGACACATTTGGGGACCAATTGGGGACACCTGGGAGTCATCAGAGACCCCTGGGGGACACCTGGGGAACATTGGGGAACACCTGGGGACATCTTGGGGACACTTTGGAGACATTTGGGGACATCTTGGGGACACCTTGGGGACATTTGGGGGACATCAGAGACCCTTGGGGACACCTGGGGGACATCTGGGGACACGTGGGGACACTTTGGAGACCCTTGGGGACATTTGGGGACAATTTGGGGACACTGGAGACATTTGGGGACATCTTGGGGACATTTGGGGACATTTGGGGACACCTTGGGGGCAATTTGGGGACACTTTGGAGACATTTGGACACATTTGGGGCCATTTGGGGGACACATTTGGGGCCACCCTGGGGACACATTTGGGGCCACCCTGGGGACACTTGGACACATTTGGGGACACTTGGACACATTTGGGGACACATTTGGGGCCATTTGGGGACACCTTGGTGCCACCCTGGGGCCATTTGGGGACACATTTGGGGCCATTTGGGGACACCTTGGGGCCATTTGGGGCCACCTTGGACACATTTGGGGCCACCTTGGGGACACTTTGGGGCCACCTTGGGGACACTTTGGGGCCATTTGGACACATTTGGGGACACATTTGGGGCCATTTGGGCACATTTCAGGACATTTGGGGGCCACTTTGGGGACACATTTGGGGACACTTTGGACACATTTGGGGACACTTTGGACACATTTGGGGCCATTTGGGGACACATTTGGGGACACTTTGGACACATTTGGGGACACATTTGGACACATTTGGGGACACATTTGGACACATTTGGGGCCACCTTGGGGTCACTTTGGACACGTTTGGACACATTTGGAGCCATTTGGGGCCATTTGGGGACACTTTGGGGACATTTGGGGACACCTTGGGGACATTTGGGGACACTTTGGGGACACATTTGGACACATTTGGGGCCATTTGGGGACACATTTTGGGCCATTTGGGGACACATTTGGGGCCACTTGGGGACACATTTGGGGCCATTTGGACACATTTGGGGACACTTTGGACACATTTGGACACATTTGGGGACACTTTGGACACATTTGGGGCCACTTTGGACACATTTGGGGCCACTTTGGACACATTTGGGGACACATTTGGGGACACCTTGGGGCCACTTTGGACACATTTGGGGACACTTTGGGGACACATTTGGGGACACTTTGGGGACACCTTGGGGACACCTTGGACACATTTGGGGCCATTTGGGGACACTTTGGGGACACATTTGGGGACACATTTGGGGCCATTTGGGGCCACTTTGGACACATTTGGGGCCACTTTGGACACATTTGGACACATTTGGGGACATTTGGGGCCATTTGGGGCCACTTTGGGGACACATTTGGGGACACATTTGGGGCCATTTGGGGCCACATTTGGACACATTTGGGGCCATTTGGGGCCACCTTGGGGACACATTTGGGGCCAACATTTGGACACATTTTGGGGACACATTTGGGGACACATTTGGGGCCACCTTGGGGCCATTTGGGGCCATTTGGGGACATTTGGGGACATTTGGGGACACGAGGAGCTCAGGGCCGTGCTCGCTGTCCCTGTACAGGTGTGGGCACAAGGAGGCCGTGTTCTTCCAGTCCCACAGCGCCCGTGCTGAGGTGAGGGAAAAACCCAAAATAAACCCCCAAAATAACCCCAAAAATAACCCCAAAATAACCCCAAAATCTGCCCTAAAAAACCCCAAAAACAACCCCAAAATAACCCCAAAATAAACCCCAAAATAACCCCAAAATCCTCCCAAAATCCTCTCCAAAAATCCACAAAATCCTCCCCCAAAAAACCCCAAAATCCTCCCAAAAAAACCCCCCTAAAAAATCCAAAAATTCTCCCCAAAACAACCCCCAAAATTCTCCCTACAAACCCCAAAACAAACCCCAAAACAACCCCAAAATCTTCCTTAAAAAGCCCAAAATCCTCTCCCAAAGAACCTCAAAATCATCCCTAAAAAACCCCAAAAATCTCCCCTAAAAAACCCCAAAATCCTTCCCCTCAAAACAACCCTAAAAAACCCCAAACAAACCCCAAAATCCTCCCTAAAAAAACCCCAAAAAACCCCAAAATCTTCCCTAAAAGACCCCCCAAAAAAACCCCAAAATCCTCCCAAAATCTTCCCTAAAAAACCCCAAAACAACCCCCAAAATCCTCCCTAAAAACACCAAAACCCTTTCCCAAAAACCCCCCAAAATCCTCCCAAAATCCTCTCCCAAAAAACCCCAAAATCCTTCCTAAAAAATCCCAAAATCCACCCTAAAAAACCCCGAAAAAATCCAAAAATTCTCCCTAAAAAAAACCCCCCCAAAATTCTCCTTAAAAAGCCCCTAAAAAACCCCAAAATCCTCCCTAAAACAACCCCAAAATCCTCCCTAAAAAACCCCCAAAATCTCCCCAAAACAACCCAAAAAAAACCCCAAAACAAACCCCAAAACAGCCCCAAAACAACCCCAAAATCCTCCCCAAAAAAACCCAAAATCCTCCCTAAAAAAACCCCAAAACAACCCCAAAACAAACCCCAAAATCCTCCCTAAAAAAACCCCTAAAAAACCCCCAAAATCCTCCCAAAAATCCCCAAAATCATCCTTAAAAAACCCCAAAACAAACCCCAAAATCCTCTCCCAAAAAACCCCAAAATCATCCCTAAAACCCCAAAAACAACCCCAAAATAAACCTCAAAATCCTCCCTAAAAAACTCCCCAAAATAAACCTCAAAATCCTCCCTAAAAAACCCAAAATTCTCCCTAAAAAAACCCAAAACAACCCCAAAACAAACCCCCAAAATCCGCCCTAAAAAACCCCAAAATCCTCCCCAAAAACCACCAAATCCTCTCCCAAAAAAACCCCAAAATAAACCCCAAAAATCTCCCCAAAATTCTCCCTAAAAACCCCAAAACAAACCCCAAAAACAACCCCAAAAATCTCCCCAAAAACAACCCCAAAATCCTCCCTAAAAAAACACCAAAACAAACCCCAAAATCCTCCCTTAAAAAACTCCCTAAAAAACCCAAAATCCTTCCTAAAAACCCCCTAAAAAAGCCCAAAATCCTCCCTAAAAACCCCAAAATCTTCCCTAAAAAAAAAACCCCAAAATTCTCTCCCAAAACCCCCAAAATCCTGCCAAAAAACCCCAAAACCCTCTCCCCAAAACCCCCAAAATGCTCCCAAAAAAACCCCAAAATCTTCCCTAAAAAACCCAAAAAATCCCCAAAATCCTCTCCCAAAAGCCTCCCTAAAAAAACCCTAAAAAACCCCAAAATCCTCCCCAAAACAACCCCAAAACCTTCCCTAAAAAACCCCAAAATCCTCCCCAAAAAAAACCCAAAATCCTCCCTAAAAAACCCCAAAATCCTCCCCCAAATCCTCCCTAAAAACCCCAAAATGCTCTCCCAAAAAACCCCAAAATCCTCCCTAAAACAACCCCAAAATCCTCCCTAAATCCTCCCTAAAAAACCCCAAAATTCTCCCCTAAAAACCCCAAAATCCTCTCCCAAAAAACCCCAAAATCCTTCCTTAAAAAACCCCAAAATCTCCCCTAAAAAAACCCCAAAATCGTCCCTAAAACACCCCAAAATTCTCCTAAAAAAAACCCCAAAATTATCTCCCAAAAAACCCCAAAATTCTTCCCCAAAAAACCCCAAAATTCTTCCCCAAAAAACCCCAAAATCCTCTCCCAAAAAACCCCAAAATCCTCCCTAAAAAAACCCCCAAAATTCTCCCCAAAAAACCCCAAAATTCTTCCCCAAAAAACCCCAAAATCCTCCCCTAAAAACCCAAAAATCCTCTCCCAAAAAAAACCCAAAAAACCCCAAAATCCTCCCCTAAAAAATCCCCAAATCCTCCCAAAAAACCCCAAAAATTCTCCCTAAAAAAACCCTAAAAAACCCCAAAATCCTCTCCCAAAAAACCCCCCTAAAAAAATCCCAAAATCCTCCCCTAAAAAACCCCAAAATCCTCCCAAAAAACCCCAAAATTTTCCCTAAAAAAACCCTAAAAAACCCCAAAATCCTTCCTAAAAACCCCAAAATCCTCCCCAAAAAAACCCCAAAATCCCCAAAATTTCTCAGGTCCTTGGGGGATTTGGGGATTTTTGGGGTTTTTGGGGAGGGGTCCCAGGGAATTTTTGGGGTTTTTTTGGGGGAGGTTTTTGGGGTTTTTTGGGGTCATTTTTAGGGAGGATCTGGGGGGAGTTTTGGGGTTTTTTGGGGCAGTCCCAGGGGATTTTGGGGTTTTTGGGGGAGGTTTTGGGGTTTTTTGGGGGGAGATTTTGGGGTTTTTGGGGGGAGATTTTGGGGATTTTTGGGGGGGAATTTTTGGGGTTTTTGGGAGAGGTCCCAGAGGATTTTGGGGTTTTTGGGGGAGGTTTTGGGGTTTTTTGGGGTCATTTTTAGGGAGGATCTGGGGGGTTTTGGGGTTTTTTGGGGAGGAGTCCCAGGGGATTTTGGGTTTTTTGGGGTTTTTTGGGGAGGGATCCCAAGGGATTTTGGGGTTTTTGGGAGAGGTCCCAGGGGATTTTGGGGTTTTTTGGGGTTTTTTGGGGAGGGATCCCAGGGAATTTTGGGGTTTTTTGGGGGGAGGTTTTGGGGTTTTTTTGGGGAATTTTGGGATTTTTTAGGGAGGTTCCAAGGGGGATTTTTTTGGGAGGTTTGGGGTTTTTTGGGGAGGTTTTGGGGTTTTTTAGGGAGGAGTCCCAGGGGGAGTTTTGGGGTATTTTGGGGGGAGGTTTTGGGGTTTTTTGGGGGGAGGTCCCAGGGGATTTTGGGGTTTTTAGGGGAAGGGTCCCAGGGGATTTTGGGGGTTTTTGGGGGAGGTTTTGGGATTTTTGGGGAGGGGTCCCAGGGGATTTTGGGGCTTTTTGGGGGAGGTTTTGGGGTTTTTTGGGGGAGGGGTCCCAGGGGATTTTGGGTTTTTTTTGGGGGAGGTTTTTGGGGTTTTGGGGAGGGGTCTTGGGGTTTTTTTGGGGGGGAGGATCCTGGGGGGTTTTGGGGTTTTTTGGGGAGGGATCCCAGGGGATTTTGGGGTTTTTGGGGGGAGGTCTCAGAGGATTTTGGGGTTTTTTGGGGGAGGTTTTGGGGTTTTGGGGAAGGGGTCCCAGGGAATTTTGGGGTTTTTGGGGCAGTTCCAGGGAATTTTGGGGTTTTTTGGGGTGAGGTCCCAGGGGATTTTGGGGTTTCTTGGGGGAGGTTTTGGGATTTTTGGGGAGGGATCCCAGGGGATTTTGGGGGGAGATTTTGGGTTTTTTTTAGGGAGGGATCCCAGGGATTTTGGGGATTTTTTGGGGAAATTTTGGGGTTTTTTGGGGTTGTTTTTAGGGAGGATCTGGGGGGAGTTTTGGGGTTTTTTGGGGGATGTTTTGGGGTTTTTTAGGGAGGGGTCCCAGGGGATTTTGGGGTTTTTTGGAGAGAATCTTGGGGGGTTTTTAGGGGGGATTTTTGTGGTTTTTGGGGGGAGATTTTGGGGTTTTTAGGGAGGGAATTTTGGGGTTTTTTGGGGTTGTTTTTAGGGATGATCTGGGGGGATTTGGGGTTTTTGGGGGGGAGATTTTGGGGATTTTTGGGGGGGAATTTTGGGGATTTTTTGGGGGGAGGTCCCAGGGAATTTTGGGTTCTTTTTGGGGAGGGGTCCCAGGGAATTTTGGGTTCTTTTTGGGGGAGGTTTTGGGGTTTTTTTGGGGAGGGATCCCAGGGGATTTTGGGGATTTTTGGGGAGGAGTCCCAGGGATTTTGGGGATTTTTTGGGGAAATTTTGGGGTTTTTTGGGGTCCTTTTTAGGGAGGATCTGGGGGGATTTGGGGTTTTTGGTGGGGAGATTTTGGGGTTTTTAGGGAGGATTTTGGGGTTTTTTAGGGAGGGGTCCCAGGGGATTTTGGGAGGAGTCTTTGGGAATTTTGGGGATTTTTTGGGGAGGGGTCTTGGGGTTTTTTTGGGGGGGAAGATCCTGGGGGGTTTTGGGATTTTTTGGGGGGATTTTTGGGAGGATTTTGGGGTTTTTTGGGTGGATTTTGAAGGGGATTTTGGGGGGAAAAATCCCAGGAGCTTTTTTAGGGGAAATTTTCCAACGATTTCCCAAAATGGCCCAAATTTCCCCCAAAATCCCCCAGGATGCCATGAGGTTGTACTACGTGTGCACGGCCCCCGCACTGCGGGCACCGCTGGACGGAGTGACCCCAAAAGTGACCCCCAAAAGTGACCCCAAAAGTGACCCCAAAAATGGCTCCAGGACCCCAAAAATGGCTCCAGGACCCCAAATGTGACCCCAAAAGTGACCCCAAAAATGACCCCAAAAGTGACCCCAACACTGAGCCCAAAGGGGACCCCAAAAAATGGCTCCAGGACCCCAAAAATGACCCCAAAAATGGCTCCAGGACCCCAAATGTGACTCCAAAAGTGACCCCAAAAGTGGCTCCAGGAGGGACCCCCAAAACTGAGCCCAAAGGGACCCCAGGACCCCAAAAGTGACCCCGACACTGAGCCCAAAGGGACCCCAAATGTGACCCCAAAAATGGCTCCAGGACCCAAAATGTGACCCCAACCCTGACCCCAAAAATGACCCCAAAAATGGCTCCAGGAGTGACCCCAGGACCCCAAAAGTGACCACAGGAGTGACCCCAAAAGTGACCCCAAAACTGAACCCAGGACCCCAAAAGTGACCCCAAAAGTGACCCCAAAAGGGACCCCAAAAGTGACCCCAAAGGGACCCCAAAAGTGACCCCAACACTGAGCCCAAAAGGGACCCCAAAAATGGCTCCAGGAGGGACCCCAACACTGAGCCCAAAAGGGACCCCAAAAAATGGCTCCGGGACCCCAAAAGTGACCCCAAAAGCGACCCCAAAGGGACCCCAAAAGTGACCCCAAAACTGAGCCCAAAGGGACCCCAAAAGTGACCCCAGGACCCCAAATGTGACCCCAAAACTGAGCCCAAAAGGGACCCCAAAAATGGCTCCAGGAGTGACCCCAACCCTGACCCCAAAGGGACCCCAAAAATGGCTCCAGGACCCCAAAAATGGCCCCAAAAGTGACCCCAAAAATGGCTCCAGGACCCAAAATGTGACCCCAACACCGACCCCAAGAGTGACCCCAAATGTGACCCCAACCCTGACCCCAAAACTGAGCCCAAAGGGACCCCAAAAATGGCTCCAGGACCCCAAAAATGACCCCAAGAGTGACCCCAAAAGGGACCCCAAAAATGGCTCCAGGACCCCAAAACTGACCCCAAAAGCGACCCCAAAGGGACCCCAAAAGTGACCCCAACACTGAGCCCAAAAGGGACCCCAGGACACCAAATGTGACCCCAAGAGTGACCCCAAAGGGACCCCAAAAATGGCTCCAGGACCCCAAATGTGACCCCAGGAGTGACCCCAAAACTGAGCCCAAAGGGACCCAGGAATGGCCCCAAAAGTGACCCCAAAGGGACCCCAAAAATGACCCCAAAAATGGCTCCAGGACCCAAAATGTGACCCCAACCCTGACCCCAAAAATGACCCCAAAAATGGCTCCAGGAGTGACCCCAGGACCCCAAAAGTGACCACAGGAGTGACCCCAAAAGTGACCCCAAAACTGAACCCAAAAGGGACCCCTAAAGTGACCCCAAAGGGACCCCAAAAGTGACCCCAACACTGAGCCCAAAGAGACCCCAAAAATGGCTCCAGGACCCCAAAACTGACCCCAAAAGGACCCCAGAAGGACCCCAAAAGGGACCCCAAAAATGGCTCCAGGAGTGACCCCAACATTGACCCCAAAAATGGCTCCAGGACCCCAAAAGTGACCCCAACACTGAGCCCAAAAATGACCCCAAAAGTGACCCCAAAGGGACCCCAAAAATGGCTCCAGGATCCCAAAACTGAGCCCAAAGGGACCCCAAAAATGGCTCCAGGACCCCAAATGTGACCCCGACACTGAGCCCAAAGGGACCCCAAATGTGACCCCAAAAATGGCTCCAGGACCCCAAAAATGACCCCAAAACTGACCCTAAAGGGACCCCAAAAGGGACCCCAAAAATGGCTCCCAGGAGTGACCCCAAAAGTGACCCCAAAAGTGACCCCAAAAGGACCCCAAAAATGGCTCCAGGACCCCAAGAGTGACCCCCAAAAATGGCTCCAGGACCCCAAAAATGACCCCAGAAATGGCTCCAGGAGTGACCCCAAAAAGTGACCCCAAAGGGACCCCAAAAATGGCTCCAGGACCCCAAAAATGACCCCAAAAATGACCCCAAAAATGGCTCCATAAGTGACCCCAAAAACTGAGCCCAAAGGGACCCCAAAAATGGCTCCAGGACCCCCAAATGTGACCCCAACCCTGACCCCCAAAACTGAGCCCAAAGGGACCCCCAAAAGTGACCCAGGAATGGCCCCAAAAGTGACCCCAAAGGGACCCCAGGACCCCAAAAATGACCCCAAGAGTGACCCCAACACTGAGCCCAAAGGGACCCCAAAAATGGCTCCAGGACCCCAAAACTGAGCCCAAAGGGACTCCAAAAGGGACCCCAAAACTGAGCCCAAAGGGGACCCCAAAAATGGCTCCAGGACCCCAAATGTGACCCCAAGAGTGACCCCAAAGGGACCCCAAAAATGACCCCAGAAGTGACCCCAAAGGGACCCCAAAAGTAACCCCCAGGACCCCAAAACTGACCCCAAAAATGGCTCCAGGAGGGACCCCAGCACCCCAAAAGTGACCCCAAAAAATGACCACTGGAATTACCCCAAAAGTGGCCCCGGGACCCCAAAAGTGACCCCTAAAGCGACCCCAGCACCCCAAAAGTGACCCCAAGAGTGACCCCAGGACCCCAAAACCTCCCCAGGACCCCAAAAATGTCTCCAGGAGGGACCCCAGGACCCCAAAAGTGACCACAGGAGTGACCCCAACACTGACCCCAAAAGTGACCCCAAATGTGACCCCAGCACCCCCAAAAATGACCCCAAAAGTGACCCCAAAGGGACCCCAAAAGTGACCCTGAAAGTGACCCCCAAGGGACCCCAGAAATGGCCCCAAAAGTGACCCCAAAAGTGACCCCAGGACCCCAAAAGTGCCCCCAAACATGACCCCAAAAGTGACCCCAAAAATGACGCCAGGACCCCAAAAGTGGCCCCAAAAGTGACCCCAGCACCCCAAAAATGACCCCAAAAGTGACCCCAAAAATGACGCCAGGACCCCAAAAGTGGCCCCAAAAGTGACCCCAGCACCCCAAAAATGACCCCAAAAATGACCCTAAAAATGACCCCAGAACCCCAAAAGTGACCCCAAAACCTCCCCAGGACCCCAAAACCTCCCCAGGACGGAGCCCTGGGACCCCAAATCCCCCCAAAAATGACCCCAAACCCCCCCAGACCCCAAATTCCACCCCAAAATCCCCAAAATCCCAAAGGAAATCCCAAAGATGGCAGAAAAATCATCCCAAAAATGGACAAAAAACCCCAAAAAAATAAAAATAAAAAACCCCAAAAATGATAAAAAAAACCCTAAAATTTTATGGGAAACCCCAAAATTTATTGGGATCCATTCCTGAAGGAAAAAAACCCCAAAATGGCAGAAAAAATCCCCCAAAATAAATGGAAAAAATAAAATAAAAAAATGAATTTAAAATTGTTTGGATTTGTAGAAAAGCCTAAAAAATTTATGGGAAAATTCCAAAAAAAATCCTGGAATTTTTAGGGAAATTCCTTAAAAAATAATGGGAAAATTGAAGATTTATAAAAATCCCCAAATTGAGAGAAAATGCCTGGAATTTTAATGGGAATTCTTCAGAATTTAAGGAAAATCGCCCCAAAAAATGAAGGAAAAATCTAAAAAATTGAAATTTCCTGAAATTTGATGGAAAATCCTGAAAAAATTTGGGA
>NW_026531289.1:0-40662 GCF_020745825.1 Agelaius phoeniceus | reverse complement strand
GGAGGCATTTGGGATATTGGGGACATTGGGGACACTGGGGACATTGGGGACATTGGGCTGGGGCCAGGGCAATTCTCCAGGTGCTCATAGGGTTGAGCTCTGTGTCCCTCTCTTGTGTCCCCCCCGTTGTCCCCCCCGTGTCCCCTCCCGTGTCCCCCCCGTGTCCCCGGTGTCACTCACGGTGCCATCGGGCCCCCAGGCGCAGGCAGGACCCGAAGTCCCCAAGCCGGATGTGTCCCCAGCGGTCCAGCAGGATGTTGTCAGGTTTGATGTCCCTGGGTGGGGGTGGCCTTTGTCACCTCCCCCCCTCCTCAAAATCCACCCCTCCATGTCCCTCCATGTCCCTCAATGTCCTTCCCGTGTCCCCAAGTGTCCCCACATCCCCTTGTCCCCATATCCCCCCAGTTCTCCCGGTGTCCATGTCCCCATTCCCCATGTTCCCCCAATGGCCCCAGTGTCCCCAATTGCCCCAGTGTCCCCAATCCCCCAATGTCCCCAATGTTCCCAATGTCCCCAGTGTCCCCAGTGTCCCCCCAATGTCCCCTCGGTGTCCCACCGGTGCACGTAGCCCAGGTGGTGCACGGAGTCGATGGCCATGTCCCCAATGTCCCCAATGTCCCCAATGTCCCCAGTGTCCCCAATGTCCCCAATGTCCCCCCAGTGTCCCCAATGTCCCACCGGTGCACGTAGCCCAGGCGGTGCACGGAGTCGATGGCCATGTCCCCAGTGTCCCCAATGCCCCCAATGTCCCAATGTCCCCAATGTCCCCCCCAATGTCCCCTTGGTGTCCCACCGGTGCACGTAGCCCAGGCGGTGCACGGAGTCAATGGCCATGTCCCCAGTGTCCCCAATCCCCCCAGTGTCCCGGGTCCCCAATGTCCCCAATATCCCCAGTGTCCCCAATGTCCCCAGTGTCCCCAATGTCCCCAATGTCCCCAATGTCCCACCGGTGCACGTAGCCCAGGCGGTGCACGGAGTCGATGGCCATCACCAGCTCGGCCAGGTAGAACCGGGCCATGGCCAGCGGCAGCCGGTCCCCAAACTTGCTGAGCAGCGTCAGGAGGTCCCCGCCGATGTAGTACTCCATGACCAGGTACTGCGGGGACATCGGGGACATTGGGGACACCACAGGGACACCACGGGGACATCACAGGGACATGGGGACATGGGACAATGTAGTACTCCATGACCAGGTACTGCGGGGACATCGGGGACATTGGGGACACCACGGGGACATGGGGGACATGGGGGACACGGGAACACCACAGGGACATGGGGACATGGGACAATGTAGTACTCCATGACCAGGTACTGTGGGGACATTGGGGACATTGGGGACACCACGGGGACATGGGGGACACTGGGGACACCACAGGGACATGGGGACATGGGGACAATGTAGTACTCCATGACCAGGTACTGCGGGGACATTGGGGACATTGGGGACACCACAGGGACATTGGGGACATGGGGGACATGGGGGACACTGGGGACACTGGGGACATGGGACAGCTTGGGGACAGCACAGGGACACAGGGACATGGGGACATTGGGGATATGGGGATGGGGATGGGGACATGGGGAAATGGAGGTGGCACAGGTGACATGCGGGGTGACACAGAGGTGACATGGACGGGACACAGCTGACAGGTGACACAGAGGTGACACGGAGGTGACACAGGTGACACAGAAGTGACACAGGTGACACAGAAGTGACACAGGTGATACAGGTGACACAGAGGTGACACACGGTGACACATGGGTGACACGGAGGTGATACAGGTGACACACAGGTGACACGCGGGTGATACGGGTGACACACAGGTGACACACAGGTGACACACGGGTGACACGCGGGTGACACACGGGTGACATGAAGGTGACACAGGTCTGTCCCTGACCAGGCACTGCGGGTCCTGGAAGGCGAAGTGCAGCCGCGTGATCCAGCGCCGGTCCCCGCGGGCCAGCACATCCCGCTCCTCACGGAAACACGAGACCTGGGGACAGGGACAGGGACACTGGGGACACCTGGGACACCTGGGGACAGGGACACTGGGGACACCTGGGGACAGGGACACCTGGGGACAGGGACAGGGACACTGGGGACACCTGGGGACACCTGGGGGACACCTGGGACACCTGGGGACTGGGACACCTGGGACACCTGGGGACAGGGACAGTGACAGCAACACCGCTGCCACCTGTGCGCCTGCCGCCGCTGTCCCCGGTGGCCCTCAGGTGTCGTGACGTGTCCCTCAACTGTCCCCAACTGTGTCCCCTGACTGTCCCCAAATGTCCCCTGAGCGTCCCCAAGTGTCCCCACACATCCCCCGCGTGTCCCCTGCATGTCCCCGAGTGTCCCCCCCAGTGTCCCCTGTGCCCCCAACTGTCCCCAAGTGTCCTTGTGTGTCCCCCCCCAGTGTCCCCAACAACTGTCCCCAGTTATCCCGCCCGCGGCCCTGCGTGTCCTCACATGTCCCCAGCTGTCCCCTGGCGTGTCCCCCTCTGTGTCCCCAGGTGTGTCCCCAGGTGTCCCCAGGTGTGTCCCCAGGTGTCCCCACCTCTCCGCGGCGCAGCATGTCCCACTTGTTCATGATCTTCATGGCGTAGATCTGCCCCGTCTCCCTCATCCTCACCACGGCCACCTGCAGGGGAGGGAGGGGACAGGGGCGTCACCGGGGCTCGGTGCCACCCCCCTGTCCCCCCCCTGGTGTCCCCGGTGTCCCCGTGGTGTCCCCTCGGTGTCCCCAGTGTCCCCTCAGTGTCCCCAGTGTCCCCCTGGTGCCCCTGACCTCGCTGAAGGCGCCTCTCCCGATCACTTTGAGGATCTCGGTGCCACCCCCCAATGCCCTCCCCAGTGTCCCAGTGTCCCCAGTGTCCCCTCGGTGTCCCCAGTGTCCCCTCGGTGTCCCCAATGTCCCCAATGTCCCCCCAATGTCCCCATGGTGTCCCCAGTGTCCCCTCAGTGTCCCTGACCTCGCTGAAGGCGCCTCTCCCGATCACTTTCAGGATCTTGGTGCCACCCCCTGGTGTCCCCCAGTGTCCCCAATGTCCCCATGGTGTCCCCAATGTCCCCTCAGTGTCCCCTGACCTCGCTGAAGGCGCCTCTCCCGATCACTTTCAGGATCTCGGTGCCACCCCCCAATGTCCCCCCAATGTCCCCCAGTGTCCCCATGGTGTCCCCAATGTCCCCTCGGTGTCCCCAATGTCCCCTCGGTGTCCCTGACCTCGCTGAAGGCGCCTCTCCCGATCACTTTCAGGATCTCAGTGCCACCCCCCAGTGTCCCCTGTGGTGTCCCCTCGGTGTCCCCATGGTGTCCCTGACCTCGCTGAAGGCGCCTCTCCCGATCACTTTCAGGATCTCGAAGTCTCCGCGCTGCAGCTGCAGCTCCTGGACCTGCGCGGCCGCGGGCTCAGCTGGGGGGAACCAGAACCGGAAACCGGAACCGGGTCAGGGGAACCAGAACCGGAACCGGGAACGGAACCGGGTCAGGGGGAACCAGAACCGGAACCGGAACCGGGTCAGGGGAACCGGAACCAGAACCGGAACCAGAACCAGGTCAGGGGAACCAGAACCGGGACCAGAACCAGAACCGGGTCAGGGGAACCAGAACCGGGACCAGAACCAGAACCGGAACCGGAACTGGGTCAGGGGAACCAGAACCAGGAACGGGTCAGGGAACCAGAACCAGAACCAGGAACCGGTCAGGGGAACCAGAACCAGAACCGGGACCAGAACCGGGTCAGGGGAACCAGAACCAGAACCGGAACCGGAACCAGAACCGGGTCAGGGGAACCAGAACCAGAACCGGGAACGGGTCAGGGGGACCAGAACCAGGAATGGGTCAGGGGGAACCAGAACCGGGACCAGAACCGGGTCAGGGGGAACCAGAACCAGAACCGGGTCAGGGGAACCAGAACCGGGACCAGAACCAGAACCAGGAACGGGTCGGGGGAACCAGAACCAGAACCGGGTCAGGGGGAACCAGAACCGGGACCAGAACCGGGACCAGAACCGGGTCAGGGGAACCAGAACCAGAACCGGGTCAGGGGAACCAGAACCAGAACCAGGAACGGATCGGGGGGAACCAGAACCGGGACCAGAACCAGAACCGGGTCAGGGGAACCAAAACCGGGACCAGAACCGGGTCAGGGGAACCAGAACCAGAACCAGGAATGGGTCAGGGGAACCAGAACCAGAACCAGAACCGGGACCAGAACCGGGTCAGGGGAACCAGAACAAGAACTGGGACCAGAACCAGGTGAAGGGAACCAGAACCAGAACCGGGTCAGGGCGGAACCGGGACCAGAACCGGGACCAGAACCGGGACCAGAACCGGGTCAGGGGAACCAGAACCAGAACCAGGAATGGGTCAGGGGAACCAGAACCGGACCAGAACCAGAACCGGGTCAGGGGAACCAGAACCAGAACCGGGTCGGGGGGAACCAGAACGAGAACCGGGTCAGGGGGGAACCAGAACGAGAACCGGGTCAGGGGGGAACCAGAACCGGGACCAGAACCGGGACCAGAACCGGGTCAGGGGAACCAGAACCGGGTCAGGGGAACCGGAACCGGGTCAGGGGGGAACCAGAACCGGGTCAGGGGGGAACCAGGGCTCGCAGGGAGAATCCCAGCGAATTTTTTAATTTTTTTTTTTTGGGGGGGGAGGGGGTTGGAGAGAAAATGGGGGGAATTTTTTTTTTAAGGGGGGGGGTCTCGGAGGGAAAATCCCAGGGAACATTGCTGGGGGGGGGGGTTTGAAGAGAGGGAATTTTTGGGGGGGGGGCTCGGAGGGTGAATCCTAACGAAATTTTTTTTCGGTGGAGGAGGGGGGGGGGGAATCGGAGAGAGAATCCCAGTGAATAATTAATTAATTTTTTTTTTTTTTTTTTTTTTTTTTGGGGGGGGGGGGGTTTGGCCGCGCACCCTCAGCCCATTTATGGCCGCGCAGCGATCGCCGCCCGCGCCGGGCGGGGGGGGGGGGAACCGGGCCCGCCGTGCCCAGAAAAGGAGCGGAGCCGCCGGGCCCCCCCCCCACCCCAACCCCCAACCCCCCCGGGGCGGCCGGGACCCCCCCAAAAGGGACCCCGACATCGGGACCCCCCCCCCCCAAAAAGGGACCCCGACATCGGGACCCCCCCCCCAAAATAACCCCGAAGTTCGGAACCCCCCCCCAAAATGACCCCGAGGTTCGGGGGGGGCCCCGCAGGTGTCGCCGCCTCCCCCCGCCGGTACCGGACCCCGGACCCCGAACCCCGCCCCGAACCGGAGGCCCGGGCCCTGCTGGCCCGAACGGTCCCGGTTCTCCCAGCCCCGGGACACCCCCGAGCCCCGTTCCGAACCCCCCCGAGCCGGTTCCGAACCCCAGGGCCGGTTCCGAACTCCCCCGAGCCGGTTCCGAACCCCAGGGCCGGTTCCGAACCCCAGGGCCGGTTCCGAAACCCCCCTGAGCCGGTTCCGAACCGTCCGAGCCGGTTCCGAACCCCCCCGAGCCCGTTCCAAGCCCCCCGAGCCGGTTCCGAACCCCAGGGCCGTTCCGAACCCTCCGAGCCCGTTCCAAGCCCCCCGAGCCGGTTCCGAACCCCCCCGAGCCCCGGTTCCGAACCCCCCCGAGCCCGGACACCCCCGGTTCCGAACACCGCCGGTTCCGGACCCCCCAATCCCGAAATTCCTGGTCTCGGATCCCCCAATCCCGAACCTCCCGGTCCCGGAACTCCCAGGCCCGGTCGCGGTCCCCGGTGCCGGAACCCCCAGTCCCGAACCCCCCCGGTCCCGGACCCCCAAATCTGGACCCCCCCCCCCCCCCCCTCTCCCCGGTCCCGGTTTCGGACTCTCGGTCCCGAACCCCCCCAGTCCCGGACCCCCGTTCTCGGTCCCGGACCCCCCAATCCGAGCCCCCGGTGCCGTCCCGCTCCCGGTCCCATACCCGGAACCGCCCTCCTGTTCCCGGTCCCGTTCCGGTGCCCCCCAGCCCGGACCCCCCCAGTCCGAACTCCCTCCATTCCATTCCAATCCCGTCCGGTCCCGGTCCCGGTGCCTCCAGTCCCGAATCCCCCCCCTGTTCCCGGTCCCGAACCCCCCAATCCGAGCCCCCGTTCCGGTCCCGGTGCCCCCCAGCCCGATCCGGACCCCCCCGTCCCGGTCCGGGACTCCCCCGGTTCCGATCCCCCCAGTCCAAGCTCCGGTCCCGGTCCCGAACTCCCCCAGTCCGTGCCCCCGTTCCCGTCCCGGTGCCGGTGCCCCCCCGGTACCGGTGCCCTCCCGGTCCGATCGGGACCCCCCCCCGTACCGGTCCCGTTCCCGGCCCGTTCCCGGTGCCCCCCCGGTACCGGTGCCCTCCCGGTCCGATCAGGACCCCCCCGTACCGGTCCCGAACCCCCCAGTCCGTGCCCCCGTCCCGGTCCCGTTCCCGTTCCCGGTGCCCCCCAGTCCGATCGGGACCCCCCCGTTCCGCTCCCGTTCCCGTTCCCGTTCCCGTTCCCGGTGCCCCCGTCCCGGTCCTGTCCCCGGTGCCCCCCCCAGCCCGATCAGGACCCCCCCGTTCCCGCTCCCGTTCCCGTTCCCGTTCCCGGTGCCCCCCCAGTCCCGATTCCCGTTCCCGGTGCCCCCCCCAGCCCGATCGGGACCCCCCCGTTCCGCTCCCGTTCCCGTTCCGTTCCCGTTCCCGGTTCCCCGCCTTACCCCAGCTCAGAAAGTCCCGGACGTGTCTGTCGCTGTCGCTGTCGCTGTCGCCGCTGTCGCCGCTGTCGCCGCCGCTGTCGCCGTTGTGGCCGGCGCTGCCCCCGGCGGTGTCGCCGGTGCGGCGGGGGGGGTCCCGGTGGTTGAGGCGGTGCCGGAGCCCCCCCGCCAGCCCCAGCAGCAAATCCAGGAGGGTCTCGAGCCCCAGCGCCCCCCGGCCCAGCGCCAGCGCCCGCAGCCGCTCCCGCCGCCCCGGGGGCGCCGCCATCGCCCGGCCCGCACCGGGGAGGCTCCGCCGCCGCCGCCACCCGGGCACCGGGGCCGGGCGCGCCCGCGGGCACCTCCCCCCATGGGGCCCGGTACCCGCCCCCGGCACCGGGGGGAACGGCGGGGGGGGGAGGGAGGGAGGGGTGGGGACACCCGGAACGGGACACCGGGACCGGGACCGGGACCGGGACCGGGACACCCAGAACGGGACACCCAGACCGGGACACCGGGACCGGGACACCCAGACCGGAACCGGGACACCCAGACCGGGACACCGGGACTGGGACCGAGACACCCATACCGGGACAAGGGAGGGGTGGGGACACCCAGACCGGGACAACCGGGACCGGGACCGGGACCGGGACACCCAGACCGGAACCGGGACCGGGACACCCAGACCGGGACACCCAGACCGGGACCGGGACTGGGACACGCAGACCAGGACACCCAGACCGGGATACCGGGACCGGGACACCCAGAACGGGACACCCAGACCGGGACACCCAGACCGGGACCGGGACACGCACACCGGGACACCCAGACCGGGACCGGGACCGAGACTCCCATACCGGGACCGGGACACCCAGACCGGGACCGGGACCGGGACACCCAGAACGGGACACCCAGACCGGGACACCGGGACCAGGACACCCAGACCGGGACACCCAGAACGGGACACCGGGACCGGGACTCCCATACCGGAACCGGGACACCCAGACCGGGACTGAGACCTGGACCGGGACACCCAGAACGGGACACCGGGACACCCAGACCGGGACAAGGGAGGGGTGGGGACACCCAGACCGGGACCGGGACCGAGACTCCCATACCGGAACCGGGACACCCACACCGGGACCGGGACACCCAGACCGGGACACCCAGACCGGGACACCGGGACAAGGAAGGGATGGGGACACCCAGACCGGGACTCCCATACCGGAACCGGGACACGCACACCCGGGACACCCAGACCGGGACGCCCGGCAGGACCGAGACCGGGTTTCATATACCGGAACCGGGACACCCGGACCGGGACACCCAAACCGGGATTGGGACCGGGACACCGGGACAAGGGAGGGGTGGGGACACCCAGAACGGGACCCCCGGCAGGACCAGGACCGGGACCGGGACCGGGACCCCCAGACAGGGACTGGGACCGGGACTCCCATACCGGGACACCGAGACCGGGACCCCTATAAGGGAACCGGGACCCCCATTCCGCGACCGGCAACCGGGACCCCCAGACCGGAACCAGGACCGGGACCCCCATTTCACGACCGGGACCCCCCCACCGGGACCGGGACCCCCAGACCGGAACCGGGACCGGGACCCCTGAGCTGAGCACGGGACCCCCTCCAGTCCTGGGAATTCGCCCCCAAAATCCTCAGAGACCCCACCCCAAAATCCTTCAGGACCCCCAAAATCCTTTAGGACGCCCCAAAATCCTCACAGACCCACCCCAAAATCCTTCAGGACCCCCCAAATCCTCACAGACCCCCAAATTCTCAGACCACCCCCCAAAATCCTCAGAGACCCCACCCCAAAATCCTTCAGGACCCCCCAAAAATCGGCCCAGACCCCCCCAAATCCCCCCAGATCCCCCCCAAAGTCTCAGAACCCCCCTCCCTCAAATCATCCTAGGACCCCCAAAAAATCCCCCCAGATCCCCCCCAAATCTCTCCAGACCCCCCCAAAAATCGCCCCAGCCCCCCCCAAATCCCTCCAGACCCCCCAAATCCCCCCAGACCCCCCAAAATCCCCCCAAATCAGATCCAGAGATCCAATTGAGGTTCGGGGGGTTTTTATTTGGGGTGCAGATTTTGGGGGGGGGCCGGGGGTGCAGTTGTGGGGTAGGGGGGGGTCCAGGGAGGTTTTTGGGGGTGTCCTGGAGTGTCCGAGGAGGTTTTGGGGTGTCCTGGAAGGTTCTGGAAGGCCCTGGGGGTCCCCTCACGAGTACATGGTGAGCTGGAGCCACTGTGGGGGGACACCCGGTCAGGATTTGGGGGATTTGGGGGTCCCTGAAGGGTTTGGGGTCACCCCAGGGAGATTTTGGGGGTCCCTGAGGGATTTTGGGGGTCCTTGAAAGATTTGAAGTCACCCCAGGGAGGTTTTGGGGGTCTCTGAAGGGTTTGGGGTCCCCCCAGGAGATTTTGGGGGTCCCTGAAGGGTTTGGGGTCACCCCAGAGGGGGTTTGGGGGTCCCTGAAGGGTTTGGGGTCATCCCAGAGGGATTTTGGGTGATCTCTGAGGGATTTTGGAGGTTCCTGAAGGGTTTGGAGCCACCCCAGGAGATTCTGGGGTCACCCCAGGGAGATTTTGGGTGATCTCTGAGGGATTTTGGGGGTCCCAAGAGGTTTTGGGGTCACCCCAGAAGGGGTTTGGGGGTTTCCTGAAAGATTTGGGGTCACCCCAGAGGGGGTTTGGGGTCACCTCAGAGGGATTTTGGGGGTCCCTGAAGGGTTTGGGGTCACCCCAGGGAGATTTTGGGTGATCCCTGAGGGATATTTGGGGGTCCCTGAAAGATTTGAAGTCACCCCAGAGGGATTTTGGGGGTCTCAGGAGATTTTGGGATCACCTTAGGGAGATTTTGGGGGTCTCAGGAGGGTTTGGGGTCACCCCAGAAGGGGTTTGGGGGTTCCTGAAGGGTTTGGGATCACCCCAGAGAGATTTTGGGGGTCTCAGGAGATTTTTGGGGTCATCCCAGAGTGATTTTGGGAGATCCCTGAGGGATTTTGGGGGTCCCTGAAGGGTTGGAGCCACCCCAGGGAGGTGGTTTTGGGTGATCTCTGAGGGATTTTGGGAGTCCCTGAAGGATTTGGGGTCACCCCAGAGGGATTTTGGGGCTGCAGGAGATTTGGGGTGATCCCAGAGAGATTTCGGAGGTTCCTGAAGGGTTTGGGGTCACCCCAGGGAGATTTTGGGTGATCCCTGAGGGATTTTGGGGGTCTCAGGAGGGTTTGGGATCACCCCAGAGGGATTTTGGGGGTCTCAGGAGATTTTGGGTGATCCCTGAGGGATTTTGGGGGTCCCAAGAGGGTTTGGGGTCACCCCAGAGGGATTTGAGGGGTGCAGGGAGATTTTGGGGTCACCCAGAGGGATTTTGGGGGTCTCAGGAGATTTTGGGGCCACCCCAGAGGGATTTTGGGGCTCCCAAGAGGTTTTGGGGTCACCCCAGAGGGATTTTGGTGGTTCCTGAAGGGTTTGGGGTCACCCCAGGGAGATTTTGGTGGTTCCTGAAGGATTTGGGGTCCCGCCAGGAGATTTTGGGGGTTCCTGAAGGGTTTGGGGTCCCCCCGTGTTCGTTTTTGGGGTGATCCCTGAGGCTTTTGGGGTCTCTCCAGTGACTCAAACCAGCAGGGCCATTTTGGGCTCTCCCTCCTTCAACCCCCCCAAAATTCCGGGGACACCCCAAAAACGAACACGGGGGGACCCCAAAATCCCCTCGGGGAACCCCAAAATCCCCTCGGGGAACCCCAAAACCCCCCCGGGACCCCAGACCCACCTCCTGGAGGCTGACGCGGATCTGCCCCGACCCGTCCCGGTCCAGGGACTTGAAGGCACCTGGGGGACCCCAAAAATCAGGGGGGACCCCAAAAATCAGGGGGGGACCCCAAAAATCAGGGGGGGGACCCCAAAAATCCGGAGACCCCAAATTCAGGGCTCCTCTCCCTGGGGAACCCCAATAAAACCCCGAGATTTTGGGGTTTTCCCCCAGTTTTGGGGTCCCACCTCCATTTTTGGGGTCCCACCTCCATTTTCGGGGTCCCTCTTCCAAATGTTTGGGATTTCCCAATTTTGGGATTTCTCATCCAATTTTGGGGTTTTTGGTTTTTTTTATCCCCCCTGAAGATTTTGGGGATTTTTTTTCCCACAAGATTTTGGGGTTTCATCCCCGATTTTGGGGATTTCTCCCCTAAAATTTCATATTTCCCCCCCCCCAAATTTCATATTTCCCCCCAAATTTTAGGATTTCCCCCCTCCCCGAAATTTCACTTTTTTCCCACATTTTGCAATTCCTCCCCCCAAATTTCATATTTCCCCCCAAATTTCGAGGTCCCCCCTCCCAAATTCCATATTTTCCCCCCCCAAATTTTAGGATTTCCCCCCCTCTCCGAAATTTCATTTTTTTCCCAAATTTTGCAATTCGACCCCAAATTTCATATTCCCCCCCCTCAAATTTTAGGATTTCTCCCCCAAATTTTAGGATTTCTCCCCTCCCCAAAATTTCATTTTTCCCCCCAATTTTGCAATTCCCACCCCCTAATTTCATATTTCCCCCAAATTTCGGGGTCCCACCCCCAAATTTCATATTTTCTTCCCCAGATTTCGGGGTTCCACCCCCAAATTTCGTATTTCCCCCCCAAATTTCATATTTCCCCCAAATTTCATATTTCCCCCCCAAATTTCATTTTTCCCCCCAAATTTCATATTTCCCCCCCCCAAATTTCATATTTCCCCCCCAAATTTCGTATTTTCCCCCCAAGTTTAATATTTTCCCCCCAAATTTCATATTTTCTTCCCCAAATTTCGGGATCCCCCCCCAAATTTCATATTTCCCCCCAAATTTCATATTTCCCCCCAAATTTTAGGATTTCCCCCCCCTCCCCGAAATTTCATTTTTCCCCCCCAATTTTGCAATTCCTCCCCCCCAATTTCATATTTCCCCCCCAAATTTCGTATTTCCCCCCAAATTTTGGGGTCCCCTCCCCAAATTTCGGGGTCCCCTCCCCAAATTTCATATTTCCCCCCCCCCTCAAATTTCGTATTTCCCCCCCAAAATTTCGTATTTTCCCCCCCAAATTTCATATTTTCCGCCTCAAATTTCGTACTTACCCCCAAATTTCATATTTTCTCCCCAAAATTTCGGGGTCCCCCCCCCCAAATTTCATATTTCCCCACGAATTTCATATTTCCCCCCCCAAATTTCATATTTCCTCCCCAAATTTCGGGGTCCCACCCCCCAAATTTCATATTTCCCCCATAAATTTTAGGATTTCCCCCCCCTCCCCGAAATTTCATTTTTTTCCCAAATTTTGCAATTCCTCCCCCCAAATTTCATTTTTCCCCCCCCAAATTTCATATTTCCCCCCAAATTTCATATTTCCCCCCCAAATTTCATATTTCCCCCCAAATTCATTCCCCCCCCCCAAATTTCATATTTCCCCACGAATTTCATATTTCCCCCCCCAAATTTCATATTTTCTCCCCAAATTTCGGGGTCCCACCCCCAAATTTCGTATTTCCCCCCCAAATTTCATATTCTTCTCCCCCCCAAATTTCGTATTTTCCCCCCAAATTTTGGGGTCCCCTCCCCAAATTTCGGGGTCCCACCCCCAAATTTCATATTTTCTTCCCCAAATTTCAAATTTCCCCCCAAATTTCATTTCCCCCCCCCCAATTTCATATTTCCCCCCAAAATTTCGGGGTCCCCACCTCCATATTTCATATTCCCCCCCCAAATTTCGTATTTTTTTCCCCAAATTTCATATTTTTGTCCCCAAATTTCATATTCCCCCCCAAAATTTCGTATTTCCCCTCCAAATTTCGAGGTCCCACCCCCAAATTTCGGGGTCCCACCCCAAACTTCATTTTTCCCCCCCAAATTTCATATTTCCCCCCAAATTTCGAGGTCCCACCCCAAATTTCATTTTTCCCCTCCAAATTTTAGGATTTCTCCCCCAAATTCGTATTTCCCCCAAATTTCATATTTTCCCCCCCAAATTTCGGGGTCCCACCCCCAAAATTCATTTTCCCCCCCCAAATTTCGTATTTCCCCCCAAATTTCATATTTTCTCCCCCAAATTTCATATTTCCCCCCCAAATTTCATATTTCCCCCCCAAATTTCAGGGTCCCACCCCCAAAATTTCATATTCCCCCCCCCCCAAATTTCATATTTCCCCCAAAATTTCATATTTCCCCCCCAAAATTTCATATTTCCCCCCAAATTTCATTCCCCCCCCCCCAATTTCATATTTCCCCACGAATTTAATATTTCCCCCCAAATTTCGGGGTCCCACACCCCAAATTTCATATTTCCACCCCCCCCAAATTTCATATTTTCCCCCAAATTTCATATTTCCCCCCCCAAATTTCATTTTTCCTCCCCAAATTTCATATTTCCCCCCAAATTTAATATTTTCTCCCCCCAAATTTCATATTTGCCCCCCAAATTTCATATTTTTCCCCCAAATTTCATATTTCCCCACGAATTTAATATTTTTACCCCAAATTTCATATTTCCCCCCCAAATTTCAGGGTCCCACCCCCAAAATTTCATATTCCCCCCCCCCCCCCCCCAAATTTCATATTTTCTTCCCCAGATTTCGGGGTCCCCCCCCCCAGATTTCGGGGTTCCACCCCCAAATTTCGTATTTTCCCCCCCAAATTTCGTATTTTTTTCCCAAAATTTCATATTTCCCCCCCCAAATTTCCCATTTTCCCCCCGATTCGGGGCTCCCTTACGGAACATGGCGTCCAGGCGCACGAGGCAGCTGATGAAGTTGTCGAAGTCCAGGTTCCCCCCCTCGTCCCCATAGCGACGCCCCAAAACCGCCCAGAGGGGGGGGGGCAGCCGGAACCCTGGGGGGGGGGGGCACAGGTGACCTTTGACCCCCCCAAAATGCCTTCAAACCCCCCCCAAAAAATCGAAATATTCTCATTTTTGCCTTAAAAATCCCCCGATGTTCATGACTGAAACACGCCCCTGAAAATTGTCCCTGACGGCCTCCAAAAGACCCCAAAAAAATCCCAAATTCTGGGGAGATTTGGGGTCACCCCAATTGGGGGATTTTGGGGCCACCCCTGAATAATCCCCCAAAAAATCCGCATCAAAAATGCACCAAAAACCCTAAAAAATCTCTGAAAGTCCCCAAAAATACTCCATAAAAATCTCACCAAAAATCCCCCCCCAAATCCCACCAAAAATCCCCCCAAAAATTCCCCTAAAAATCCCCCCAAATCCCAAAAAAGTCCCCACAAAAAAAACCCCAAAATCTTCCCCAAAGATCCCCCAAAACTCCCAAAAAATCCCAAAAAAATCCCCCCCAAAAATCCTCCCAAAATCCCCTCAAACCCCCCATGAATCCCCCCCAAAAATAAAAAAAAAATCCCCCCAAAACCCCCCAAAAAAATCCCCAAAAACCCCTGAAAATTCCCCAAAATCCCAAAAAATCCCCCCAAAAAAATCCCCCTAAAAATCCCCTCAAACCCCCACAAAAATCCCCCTAAAAATCTCCCCAAACCCCCCATGAATCCCCCCAAAAAATCTCCCCCAAAACCCCCCAAAAAATCCCCAAAAACCCCTGAAAATTCCCCAAAATCCAAAAAAATCCCCAAAAAATCCCCTAAAAATCCCCCCAAATTCCAAAAAATTCCCCCCCAAAAATAAAAAAATCCCCCAAAACCCCCCAAAAACTCCCAAAAAAATCCCCCAAAAAATCCCCCTAAAACCCCCCTAAAACCCCCTAAAAAAATCCCCAAAAAAAATCCCCAAAACCCCCTGAAAATTCCCCAAAATCCCAAAAAAATCCCCCTAAAAATCCCCCAAAAACTCCCTAAAAATCCCCCCAAACCCCCCATGAATCCCCCCAAAAATCCCAAAAAATCTCCCCAAAATCCCCCCAAAACCCCCCAAAAATCCCCAAAAACCCCTGCAAATTCCCCAAAATCCCCAAAAATCCCCCAAAAATCCCCTCAAACCCCCCCAAAAATCCCCCTAAAAATCCCCAAAAAATCCCAAAAAAGTCCCCCCAAAAATCCCAAAAAATCTCCCCAAAACCCCCTAAAACCCCCCAAAAATCGCCAAAAACCCCTGAAAATCCCAAAAACCCCCCCAAAAATCCCCCAAAAATCCCCCTAAAAATCCCCCTAAAAATCCCCCCAAACCCCCATGAATCCCCTCAAAAATCTCTCCCAAAATCCCCCCTAAAACCCCCCAAAAAATCCCCCAAAAAATCCCCAAAAAACCCCTGAAAATTCCCCAAAATCCCAAAAAATCCCCCAAAAAATCCCTCAACTCCCCCCAAAACCCCCCAAAAATCCCCAAAAAACCCCCCAAAATCCCCCAAAAATCCCCAAAAAAACCCCAAAAAGCCCCAAAAACCCCAAACCTGCGGCCTCGAAGGCCCCGGGCAGCTCCTGGGGCCCGATGGTCCCCGAGCGATCGGTGTCGAATTGTTTGTACACGCACTGGGGAAAACCAAAATTTTGGGGAAGTTTTGGGATTTTTTAGGGGATTATTTTAATCCCAAAACCCCCAAAATTTGGGACCCCCTCCCCAGAATTTGGGGGACCCTCCCAAACCCCCCAAAATCCTCCCCTCGCCCCTTTTTAAGGGAGTTTAAAATCCTTAAATCCAAATTTTAGGGTGTCCGTCCCCCTTAATTGAACCCTCACCCAAAAAAATTTTGGGGTCCCACCCCAAAATTTTGGGTTTTTCCTCAATTTTGGGGCTCATTTCTTTGGGATCGCCCCCAATTTTCCCTTTTCTCTCCATTTTTGGGCTCCCCTTTCACCCTGAGCCCCCCAATTTTGGGATCCCATTCCACTTCAACCTCCCCCCCCATAATTTTTTGGGGTTCCCATCCCAAATTTTGGGGTTCCCATCTCGATTTTTGGGGTTCCCACCCCAAATTTTGGGTTTTCCTCAATTTTGGGATCGCCCCAAATTTTCCCTTCTCCCTCCATTTTTGGGGTTCCCCTTTCACCCTGAGCACCCCAATTTCGGGATCCCATTCCACTTCAACCTCCCTCCCCATAATTTTGGGGTTCCCATCCCGATTTTAGGGTTCCCAACCCCAAAATTTTGGGTTTTCCTCAATTTTGGGTTCTCCTCAATTTTGGGATCGCCCCCAGTTTTCCCTTTTCCCTCCATTTTTGGGCTCCCCTTTCACCCTGAGCCCCCCAATTTTGGGATCCCATTCCACTGTAACCTCCCTCCCCATAATTTTGGGGCTCCCATCCCGAATTTTGGGGTTCCCATCCCAATTTTAGGGTTTCCAACCCCAAATTTTGGGTTTTTCCTCAATTTTGGGTTTCTCATCAATTTTGGATCGCCCCCAATTTTCCCTTTTTCCTCCATTTTTGGGCTCCCCTTTCACCCTGAGCCCCCCAATTTCGGGATCCCATTCCACTTCAACCTCCCACCCCATAATTTTGGGGTTCCCATCCCAAATTTTGGGTTTTCCTCAATTTTGGGGCTCATTTTTTTGGGATTGCCCCCAATTTTCCCTTCTCCCTCCATTTTTGGGGTCCCCTTTCACCCTGAGCCCCCCAATTTTGGGATTCCCATTCCACTTCAACCTCCCCCCCATAATTTTGGGGTTCCCATCCCGATTTTTGGGACCCCCCCCTCCCCAAAAATAACCTTTTGGGGTGCTCACCTGCCACTTCTTGATGTTGTTCCAGAGGTACTTGAACTCCTCGAACCCCAATTTCCCGGTGGTGTCGCTCTGGGGTGGGGCTCGTCAAGGACATTTTGGGGGGCGTCAGGGACCCCATCCCCATTTCCCTGCACCCCAAAACCCCTGAAGAATCCCAAAAAATCCCCAAAAATCCCCAAAATCGCCCCAAAATTTCGGGGTACGTCCATGACGGCCACCATGCTCCGGCACGTGTCCAGCCCGAACCCGTCCGTCTTCAGGTCGGGATCTGGGGGGGATTTTGGGGGGTCCTGAGGGGATTTCGGGGGTCCCCAAATTCTGGAGAGCCCCAGAGACCCCTCAGGGGTGTCAGGGAGCCCCAAATCCCCGCCCTGAACCCCGATTTTTGGCGGTTTTTTTGGGGGGCACTCACGGCGGGTGACGACCCTGTTGAGGATGTTCATGAGCTCGGTGGGGCTCACCTCCATGTCCTGGGGGAAACGGGGGTCAGGGGGGACCCCAAATGCAAGGGGAACCCCAAAATCCTGACCCCAAATCATGGGGAGCCCCAAATCCAAGGGGACCCTAAAATCCTGACCCCAAATTCTGGGGGAGCCCCAAATCCTGACCCCAAATTCTGGGGGGAGACCCAAATCCTGACCCCAAATCATGGGGAGCCCCCAAATCCTGACCCCAAATCATGGGGGAGCCCCAAATCCTGACCCCAAATCATGGGGGAGACCCAAATCCTGGGGGAACCCCCAAAATTCTGACCCCAAATCATGGGGGAGACCCAAATCCTGACCCCAAATTCTGGGGGAGACCCAAATCCTGACCCCAAATTCTGGGGGAGACCCAAATCCTGACCCCAAATCATGGGGAGCCCCAAATCCTGACCCCAAATCATGGGGGAGCCCCAAATCCTGACCCCAAATCATGGGGGAGACCCAAATCCTGACCCCAAATCCAAGGGGGAGCCTCAAATCCTGGGGGAACCCCCAAATCCTAACCCCAAATCCTGGGGGACCCAAAATCCTGACCCCAAATGCAAGGGAACCCCAAAATCCTGACCCCAAATCATGGGGGACACCAAATCCTGGGGACACCAAATCCTGGGCAACCCAAAATTCTGACCCCAAATGCTCAGGGAGCCCCAAATCCTGACCCCAAATGCAAGGGAACCCCAAATCTTCAGGGAACCCCCAAAATCCTGACCCCAACCAAGAGGTCCCAAGGGATCGGGTGGATCCCAGTGGCTCCCAGTAGATCCAATAGACCCCAGTGGATCCCAGTGGCTCCCAGTGCCCCCAGTGCCCACAATGGATCCCAATAGACCCCAGTAGATCCCAGTGCCCCCAGTAGATCCCAGTGCCCCCAGTGGATCTGAATAGACCCCATTGGCTCCCAGTAGACCCCAGTAGATCCCAGTGCCCCCAGTGGCTCCCAATGGATCCCAGTAGACCCCAGTGCCCCCAGTGGATCCCAGTGCCCCAATGGATCCCAATAGACCCCAATAGACCCCAGTAGATCCCAGTGCCCCCAATGGATCCGAATTAGACCCCAGTAGCTCCCAGTAGATCCCAGTGGATCCCAGTGCCCTCAGTGGAACCCAGTGGCTCCCAGTGCCCCAATGGATCCCAACAGACCCCAGTGGCTCCCAGTGCCCCAATGGATCCAACAGACCCCAGTGGCTCCCAGTAGACCCCAGTGCCCCCAGTGGATCCCAGTGCCCCCAGTAGATCCCAGTGCCCCCAGTAGATCTCAGTAGACCCCAGTGGCTCCCAGTGCCCCCAATGGCTCCCAGTGGCTCCCAGCGGATCCCAGTAGATCCCAGTGGCTCCCAATAGACCCCAGTGCCCCCAGTGGCTCCCAGCGGCTCCCAGTGGATCCCAGTGCCCCCAGTAGATCCCAGTGATTTGAATAGACCGCACTGGCTCCCAGTGGCTCCCAGTGGCTCCCAATTGATCCCAATAGACCCCAGTGGACCCCAGTGCCCCCAATGGCTCCCAGTGGCTCCAGTGGCCCCAATGGCTCCCAGTGCCCCCAGTGGCTCCCAGCAGCTCCCAGTGGATCCCAGTGGCCCCAGTAGACCCCAGTGGATCCAATAGACCCCAGTGGATCCCAGTGGCTCCCAATAGGCCCCAGTAGATCCCAGTGGATCACAGTGCCCCCAGTGGCTCCCAGTGCCCCCAATGGATCCCAGAGCCCCCAGTGGATCCCAGTGGCTCCCAATAGACCCCGGTGGCTCCCAGTAGATCCCAATAGACCCCAGTGCCCCCAGTGCCCCAATGGACCCCAGTGGCTCCCAGTGCCCCAATGGTTCCCAATAGACCCCAGTGGCTCCCAGTGCCCCCAATGGCTCCCAGTGCCCCCAATGGCTCCCAGTGGCTCCCAGCGGATCCCAGTGGATCCCGGTGGCTCCAATAGACCCCAGTGGCTCCCAGTGCCCCCAATGGCTCCCAGTGGCTCCCAGCGGATCCCAGTGGATCCCGGTGGCTCCCAATAGACCCAGTGGATCCCAGTGGCTCCCAATAGGCCCCAGTAGATCCAGTGGATCGCAGTGCCCCAATGGATTCCAGTGCCCCCAAGTGCCCCCAATGTATCCCAGTAGACCCCAGTGGCTCCCAGTGGCTCCCAATAGATCCTGGTGGCTCCCAGTAGATCCCAATAGACCCAGTGGACCCCAGTGCCCTCAGTGGAACCCAGTGGCTCCCAGTGCCCCAATGGATCCCAGTAGACCCCAGTGGCTCCCAGTGCCCCCAGTGGCTCCCAGCGGCTCCCAGTAGACCCCAGTGGCTCCCAGTGGCTCCCAATAGGCCCCAGTAGATCCCAGTGGATCGCAGTGCCCCAATGGATTCCAGTGCCCCCAGTGGCTCCAGTGGCCCCAATGGCTCCCAATAGACCCCAATGGCTCCCAGTGCCCCCAGTGGCTCCCAGTGGCCCCCAGTGCCCCCAGTAGACCCCAGTGGCTCCCAGTGGACCCCAGTAGATCCCAGTGGATCCCAGTGGATCCGGGCGGGTCCCGTTTCGCCGCTCACCTCCCCGGCCAGCTGGTGAAGAGGCGCCGGAACTGCCGAACCTCCTCGCTCTCGTTGGCATCGACCGTGGAGATGTGGGCACGGGGGGGCTGGGGGGCACGATGGGGGGGGTCAGGGACCCCCAAATCCGGGACCCCAAAATCCAGAGAGGGGTCAGGGACCCCAAAATGGGACCACCAAATCCAATGGGGAATGGGTGACAGGAGACCCCAAATCTGGGGGGGAAGGGACAGGGAGCCCCAAATCCAGGACCCCAAATCCAGAGAGGGGTCAGGGACCCCCAAATCCGGGACCCCAAATCCAGTGGGGAATGGGTGACAGGAGGCCCCAAATCTGGGGGGGAAGGGACAGGGAACCCCAAATCCGGGACCCTAAATCCAGGGAGGGGTCAGGGACCCCAAAATGGGACCCCAAATCCAGGGAGGGGTCAGGGACCCCCAAAATCTGGGAGGGGGGCGGGGGGACGATGACAGGGGACCCCCAAATGGGAGGAGTCAGGGGACCCCAAATCCAGGACCCCCAAATCCAGGGGGGGGCAGGAGACCCCAAAAATGTGACCCCAAATCCGGGAGGATGAGGAACGGGGAACCCCAAATCTCTGGGGGTCACAGGACCCCAAATCTGGGACCCTAAATCTGAGACCCCAAATCTGGGGGGAGTCAGGGACCCCAAATCTGGGACCCAAAATCCGGGAGGCTGAGGAACGGGGAACCCCAAATTTGGGGGGGTCAAGGACCCCAAATCTGGGGGGGAAACAGGGAGGGGACCCCAAATCCGGGGTGGGGGGGGGGGGGGTCAGGGGCCACCCCCGAGGGTCCCAAGGAGGGGGCGGGGCCTCAGGTGTCACTCACAGGGGGCTCAGGGTTGTAGTGGGCGGCGGCTTCGCTGTGGGAGGGGACAGAGGGTCACCCCAAAATGTCACCTCCATCCCTAAAGTGTCACCCCACAATGTCCCCAATCACCCCAATGTCCCCCCCAATGTCCCCAATCCCCCCAATGTCCCCAACCCCCCAATCCCCCCAATGTCCTCAGTGTCCCCCCAATGTCCCCATCACCCCCAATGTCCCCAATCCCCCCATTGTCCCCCATTGTCCCCAACCCCCCCAATGTCCCCCAAATGTCCCCAATCCCCTCAATCTCCCCAATGTCCCCAATCCCCCCAATGTCCCCCATTGTCCCCAATCCCCCCAGTGTCCCCAATGTCCCCCAATCCCCCCAGTGTCCCCAATGTCTCCAATGTCCCCAAGCCCCTCAATGTCCCCAATCCCCTCAATCTCCCCAATGTCCCCTCAATGTCCCCAGTGTCCCCCCAATGCCCCCAATCCCCCCATTGTCCCCAATGCCCCCCATTGTCCCCAATGCCCCCCAATGCCCCCAATGTCCCCAATCCCCCCAATGTCCCCCATTGTCCCCAATCCCCCCAGTGTCCCCAATGTCCCCCAATCCCCCCAGTGTCCCCAATGTCTCCAATGTCCCCAAGCCCCTCAATGTCCCCAATCCCCTCAATCTCCCCAATGTCCCCTCAATGTCCCCAGTGTCCCCCCAATGCCCCCAATCCCCCCATTGTCCCCAATGCCCCCCATTGTCCCCAATGCCCCCCAATGCCCCCAATGTCCCCAACCCCCCAATGTCCCCAATGTCCCCAACCCCCCAATGCCCCCAATGTCCCCAACCCCCCAATGTCCCCAATGTCCCCAATCCCCCCAATGTCCCCAGTGTCCCCAATGTCCCCAACCCCCCCAATGTCCCCAATGTCCCCAATGTCCCCAATCCCCCCACTGTCCCCAATGTCCCCCCCGGTGTCCCCTCCTCACCTGATGGCGCTGATGACGCCCCCCAGGACCCCAATCCCCCCATTGTCCCCAATCCCCCCAATCCCCCCAATGTCCCCCCGGTGTCCCCTCCTCACCTGATGGCGCTGATGACGCCCCCCAGGACCCCCATGGCCCCCCCGGCGCCGCCGCCCCCTCCCCCGCTCAGGAGCCCCCCCAGGACGGAGCCGATGCCCCCCGGGAGGGCCCCCCCCGCCCCTCCCCGCCGCCCCCGCCCCCCAGCAGCCCCTTCACCAGGAACATGGCCCCAAACTGGGAGCACTGGGAGGCACTGGGAGGCGCTGGGAGAGAGTTGGGGGGAACTGGGAGACACTGGGAGATACTGGGAGGAACTGGGGGAAACTGGGAGAGAGCTGGGGGGAACTGGGAGACACTGGGAGAGAGTTGGGGGGACTGGGAGACACTGGGAGAGAGCTGGGGGGGAACTGGGAGTTACTGGGAGCTACTGGGGGAAACTGGGAGAGAGCTGGGGGGAACTGGGAGTTACTGGGAGAGAACTGGGGGGAACTGGGAGGCACTGGGAGCTACTGGGGGAAACTGGGGGGCACTGGGAGCTACTGGGGGAAACTGGGAGAGAGCTGGGGGGACTGGGAGTTACTGGGAGAGAGCTGGGGGGGAACTGGGGGGAACTGGGAGTTACTGGGAGGGTACTGGGAGTTACTGGGGGGAACTGGGAGCTACGGGGGGGCGACTGGGAGAGAGCTGGGAGGTACTGGGAGGGCTGCGGGGGTTACTGGGAGCACTGGGAGGGCACCGGGAGCGGCACTGGGAGCACTGGGAGGGCTCCGGGGGTTACTGGGAGGGCACCGGGGGTTACTGGGAGCACTGGGAGCGGCACTGGGAGCGCTGGGAGCGGCTGCAAGAGAAGGAGACGGCCCCGTTAGGCGATACCGGGGGGTTCCGGGGACCCCCAAACCCCCCCAGACCCTCCCGGGACCCCTCCCCGGGACCCCCCCCGTGCTCCGGTCCCGCTCCGGTCCCGCTCCGGTCCCGGTTCGGCGCCAATTTCCGGGACTGGGCGGGGCCGCGCTGAGTCACGGTTTGGGTGGGGGGGGAGGGGAGCACCGGGAGGGTCCCGGGGGGGTCCCGGGGGGGTCCCGGGGGGGTCCCGAGGGTCTGGGGGGGGGTTCGGTACCTGCGGGAGCGGCGCCGGCCCGGGGCGAGTTCGGAACCGGAACGGGGAAAGGGGCGGGGCAACGCGGGGAGGGCGGGAACCGCCCGGGGGCGTGGCCTGGGTGGGGGACACGCCCTGGGCACGGCCGAAATGGGGGCGTGGCTTAGCACCGTTAATTGAGCTCATAGAGGGCGTGACCAACATCGGGGGCGTGGCTTTTGAACCGTTAGGATACTCCATAGGAGGCGTGGTTTATTTTGGAGGCGTGGCTTAGAACTGTTGGCTCGACCAGCTGTGGGCGTGGTCAAATTTGGGGGCGTGGCTACTGCATGGAGTGACAGCAGCACCCGTCCAACGGAGTGGGCGTGGCCAACAGCGTGAGTGACAGCTCGATTCACCCCATATAGGGGCGTGGTTATGCTGATTAGGGATGACTATTATTTAACGTTGGGTGTGACGTCATCACCGCGCGCCGGGACAAGATGGCGGCGCTGGGAGGGGGGGGAATTTTTGGGGTCCCCTCCCCCAGTTTTAGGTTCCCTCCTCGTCCCAACCAAAATCTCATTTATTCCCCCTCCCCAAATCCCAATTTTTAGCCCCAAAAATTCCTTTTTTCCCCCATTTGCCCCATTATTTGTCCCAATTTTCTCTCATTTTTCCCGTTTTTCCCATTTCTCCCCCCATTTATTCCCCATTTTTCTCCCATTTTATTCCCATTTTTCCCCGCAATTTCCGCCCGTTTTTTTCAATATTTTTTTCCCCTATTTTTCCCATTTTCCCCCCATTATTTCCGATTTTTCCCCCCATTTATTCCCCATTTTTCTCCCATTTTATTCCCATTTTTCCCCGCAATTTCCGCCCATTTTTTTTCAATATTTTTCCCCCATTTTTCCCATTTCCCCCCGTTTTTTCCCCCATTTTTCCGGTACAAAGGATTTTATTGGTGGCAGAAGCGGCTCCGGGGGGGCCCATGCGGCAGCGGGGGGGGGGGGACATTTTTGGGGACATTTTGGGACATTTTGGGGACATTAAAGCCACTGACACGAGCGCGGGGTGGGGGAGGGGCCTTATTGCTACTGCGGGGGGGGGGGAGGGGCGGCCAGGAGGGACCCTCTGGGACCCCTCCCCCACTTCGGGGCCTTTTTTTGGGGAGGGGTCTCGGGAAAGGGAACAAAAAAAAAAAAAAAAAACACCCCAAAAATACAAAAAAAAAAACCACCAAAAAATACAAAAATAACCCCAAAAAATCGAGATTTTGGGACACCCCTCCCCCCGCAAAAAAATTAATTCTGGGAATTTTTTTCATCCATTCCCGACGTTAATTAAATTAATTAGTTAATTAATTCATTCCGGAGGGAACAGCCCCAAAAATTAGGGGTGATTTCCCAAAAAAAAATATTTTTTCCCCAAAAATAATCGAGAAAGTCCTAAAATTGCCCCAAAATTGGGATTTGGGAGCTCCAAACGTGGCCTCAACCCCCCTTAATTAATTAATTATTCATTAATTAGTTAATGAATTAATTGATTCCAGAGTGAACACCCCAAAATCTGGTGGGGGGGGGTGGTCGT
This sequence comes from Agelaius phoeniceus, assembly GCF_020745825.1. NCBI lineage: Eukaryota > Metazoa > Chordata > Aves > Passeriformes > Icteridae > Agelaius > Agelaius phoeniceus. Next base: position 16,804 of record NW_026531289.1, on the reverse strand, counting down.
TTATCCCCATTGCTGTTTTTGGCAGATTTGGCCCCAAAATTCGAATTTGGGGGGGGTCTGGCCCCTCCCCCATCGCTGTTATCAGTAAATTTGGGGCCAAAAATTCGGAATTTTGGTGGTCTGGCCCCTCCCCCGTCGCTGTTTTCGGCAGATTTGGCCCCAAAATCGGGGGAGGGGCCACACCCCAAGCCCCGCCCCCCCCCCCCCCAGTGTGGAAGGTTCCAGAAGGGAGGGGGGGGGAGGGGACGGGGGGGGGTCCGGGGGGGGGGGTGTGGGGGAGGGGACAGGGGGGGGTCACATGACGTCTCCCCGCGTGGGGGAGGGGCACCAAGGCACTGGGTGGGGGAGGGGCGGGGGTGGGGGAGGGTGGGGGAGGGGCGGGGTTAGGATTGCATCTCGGCCCGGAGCATCCACGGGAACCAGCAGCAGAAGAGCAACCTGGGGACATGGGGACAGCATGGGGACAGTGACGGGGACATGGGGACATGGGGACACGGGGACAGCCCTTGGGACAGTGACAGGGACATGGGGACAGTGACGGGGACAGGGACAGGGACATGGGGACAGCCCTTGGGGACAGGGGGACAGCCCTGGGGACAGTGATGGGGACATGGGGACAGCCCTGGGGACAGCCCTGGGGACATGGGGACAGCCCCTGGGGACACGGGGACATGAACATGGGGACAGGGACAGAGACAGGGGGACAGCCCTGGGGGACAGGGACATGGGGACATGGGGACAGCCCTGGGGACACCCCTGGGGACATGGGGACAGCCCTTGGGGACATGGGGATAGCCCTTGGGACAGGGACATGGGGACAGGGACAGGGGGACAGCCCTGGGGACATGGGGACAGTGACATCTCCCGGGGACGGGGACATGGGGACAGCCCTTGGGGACAGGGACACCCACCTGGGGACAGGGACATGGGGACACCCCCCTGGGGACATGGGGACAGCATGGGGACATCCCCCAGGGACAGCCCCTGGGGACAGGGACACCCCCCATGGGGACAGGGACATCTCCCGGGGACAGGGACATGACCTGGGGACATCCCTTGGGGACAGGGACAGGGACATGGGGACAGGGCCACCCCCCCTCCCAGTGACAGTGTGGGGACAGGGCCACCCCAGCAGGGACAGGGCCACCCTGTGGTGTCCCCTGTCCTGGTGTCCCCTGTCCCCTGTCCCCACCTGGAGAAGGAGCTCTCGGATGTGATGTCCTTGGGGGTCCGCACGGCCGGGAAGCGCTTGGGCTGTGACACTGCGGGGACACCGCGGGGACATGGGGGGGACATGGGGACATGGGGGGGACACGGGGGACATGGGGATGGACATGGGGACATCATGGACACAGGGACACGGGGACATGGAGGGACACAGAGGGGACATGGGGACATGGGGGGGACACGGGGACACGGGGGGGGATACAGGGACATGGGGACAAGGAGGGGACATGGGGGACACGGGGATACAGGGATGGACATGGGGGGGGACACAGGGACATGGGGGACATGGGGAGGACATGGGGACATGGGGGACATGGGGACACGGGGATGGACATGGGGGGGACACAGGGACATGGGGGGGACACGGGGATGGACAAGGGGACATCATGGACACAGGGACATGGGAGGACATGGGGACACAGGGATGGACACGGGGGACATGGGGACATGGGGGACACAGGGGGGACACGGGGAGGATACAGGGACATGGGGGACATGGGGACACGGGGATGGACAAGGGGACATCATGGACACAGGGACATGGGAGGACATGGGGACACAGGGATGGACACGGGGGACATGAGGACATGAGGACATGGGGGACATGGGGGGACATGGGGACACAGGGATGGACAAGGGGGACATCATGGACATGGGGACATGGAAGGGACACAGAGGGGACATGGGCGGGACATGGGACAGGGGGGGGACATGAGGAGGACACGGTTACATCACTGTCAACAGCCAATCAGCAGCGCCAACCCTGCCCCGCCCACCTCTCAGTCACTGCCAAGCTCCGCCCTGCCCACCTGTCAATCACTGCCAAGCCCCACCCCACCTGTCGATCACTGTCATGCCCTGCCCCACCCACCTGCCATTGTCACACCCACCTGTCAATCACTGCCCTGCCCCACCCACCTGCCCAACACTGCCCTGCCCACCTGTCAATCACTGCCCCACCCCCCTGTCAATCAATGCCAAGCCCCGCCCCTCACCTGTGACGGGCGTTTCCTTCTTTTCGTTGGTGCCATCCCCGGGCTCCTCCTTGGGACCCCCGACCCTGGGGGGGGGGACAGGAGGGTCACACAGTGTCCCCTATGACCCCTGGTGACCTTCCCGTGACCCCTGTGACCCCTCTGTGACCTCCCCGTGACCCCTGAGAACTTCCTGTGTCCCCTGTGACCTCCCTTGACCCCACTGTCCCCCCCACCCCAATGTCCCTTCTGTGTCCCCCTCATGTCCCCCCATGTCCCTCCCGTGTCCCCCCCATGTCCCTGCTGTTCCCCAGTGTCCCTCCCATGTCCCCCTATCCCTCCCATACCCCCATGTGTCCCCCTGTCCCCCCTGTGTCCCCATGTCCCCCCCATGTCCCCCATGTCCCCCGTGTCCCCACGTCCCCCCAGTGCCCTGCGTCCCCCCCGTGTCCCCATGTCCCCCCCTTGTCCCCATGCCTCCGTGTGCCCCCAATATCCCAGTGTCCCCCATGTCCCCCATGTCCCCCATGTCCCCCCCTTGTCCCCATGCCTCCGTGTGCCCCCAATATCCCAGTGTCCCCCCCATGTCCCTGTGTCCCCCCCATGTCCCCCGTGTCCCCCGTGTCCCCGTGTCCCCCCCGGGTACCTCTGGACGCGGGAGGGGGGTGCGAAGACGCCGTGTTTGGGGGGGCAGGTGAAGTAGCGCACCCCGAAAACGGAGCCGTCGTGTTTGCCCCCGGCCGAGTCCAGCTCCACCCCGAACCAGTACCCTGGGGACAGCACGGGGACATTGGGGACATCGGGGGGACATCGGGGACATCGGGGGGACATCGGGGACATCGGGGGCATTGGGGAGATTGGGGATATTGGGGGGATATTGGGGACACTGGGGACATCAAGGGGGATATTGGGGGGATTGGGTACATTGGGGGGGTCCCAACCCATGGGGGTCCCAGGGGGGGTCTTGGAGTGTCCCATCCTTGGGGGGGTGTCATAGCCCTGGGGTCCCATTTAGGGGAGGGGTCCCATATAGGAGAGGAGTCCCATATAGGGGAGGGGTCCCATTTAGGGGAGAGGTCCCACTGTGGGTAGGGGTCCCATTGTGGGGAGGGGTCCCCATTTTGGGTAAGGGTCCCATTGTGGGTAGGGGTCCCATTTAGGGGAGGGGTCCGCGTCTCACCGGGGGCGAAGTCGGTCCTGCCGTAGAATCGGGCCCGGCCCTGGCGCTGCCCGGCCACCAGCACCGCGTCCCCGGGGGCCACGCGCCGCCCCTCGCGGTCCAGCCACGCCCCCGCGCGCTTCCGGGAGCCTGGGGGGCGGGGCCAGAGTTACCACACCCACCCCGGCCACGCCCATCACTGACACACCCACCCCGGTCACGCCCATCACTGTCACACCCATCCCGGCCACGCCCTTGCACACTTCCGGTAGCCTGGGGGCGGAGCCGGAGTGACCACACCCATCCAGGCCACGCCCATCACTGCCACACCCATTCCTTGCAGGATTTTGGGGGGTAGGCGTGGGGTCCCCTCAATTTTGGGGAGGGTCCCGTGAATTTTGGGCGGGTCCCCTGTATTTTGGGGGTTCTGTGAATTTTGGGGGTCTCCAGTATTTTGGGGGGGGATCCCCTCAATTTTGGGGGGGGGGGGGATATTTTGGGGGGGATTCCTCGATTTTCGGGGGGGGATTTTGGGGGGGGTCGCCGGTATTTTGGGGGGGGGGTCCCCGGTATTTTGGGTGGGGGGTCCCCCCCGTACCTCTCTTGTCCTTGCGGGGTTTGTGGGGGGCTCGGGCCGGGGGTCCCGGGGGGCTCGGGGGGGGCGACGGCGCCGGCGGCTGCTCCTCGGCCTTGGAGATCTTGGACACGGAGGCGAAGACACCTGCGACCAGTATGGACCAGTATAAACCAGTATAAAACCGGTATGGACCAGTATAAACCAGTATGGACCAGTATGGACTAGTATAAACCAGTACGGACCAGGATAAACTGGTAGGGGACCAGTATGGACCAGTATAAACCAGTATAAACCGGTACAGGCCAGTATAAACCGGTATGGACCAGTATGGACTAGTATAAACCAGTACGGACCAGGATAAACTGGTATGGACCAGGACAAACTGGTACGGACCAGTATGGACCAGTATAAACCAGTATAAACCACCTCAAGGAGGTCCTGAGGGTCTCAGGGGGTCCCGGGGGTGTCCTGGGGGTCCTGGGGGGATCCTTGGGGTGTCCTGGGGGTCCCAAGGGGGTCCCAGGGGTGTCCTGGGGGTCCCAACCCCACCCCAAGGGGATCCTGGGGGTCCCAGGGTGGTCCCGGGGGGGGTCCCAGGGGGATCCTTGGGGGGGGTCCCAGGGGGGGTCCCAGGGGGGGGGTCCCGGGGGGGGTCCCAGGGTGGTCCCGGGGGTTGAGGGGGTCCCATACTGGTTTTGGGGGGGGGTCCCGGGGTTGGGGGTCCCGTACCGGTTTTGGGGGGGTCCCGGGTTGGGAGTTTCAGGGGGATTTTTGGGGGGGTCCCGTACCGGTTTTGGGGGGTCCCATACCGGTTTTGGGGGGGGGTCCCGGGTATTGGGGGGTCCCGTCCCAGTTTTGGGGGGGGGTCCCGGGGTTTGGGGGGGGGGTCCCGTACCGGTTTTGGGGGGGATCCCGGGTATTGGGGGGTCCCGTACTGGTTTTGGGGGGGGGTCCCGGGGTTTGGGGGTCCCGTACCGGTTTTGGGGGGGATCCCGGGTATTGGGGGTCCCGTACCGGTTTTGGGGGGGGTCCCGGGGTTTGGGGGTCCCGTACCGGTTTTGGGGGGGGTCCCGGGTATTGGGGGGGCCCGTACCGGTTTTGGGGGGGGTCCCGGGTATTGGGGGGGCCCGTACCGGTTTTGGGGGGGCAGATGAAGTAGCGCACCCCCCCCACGCTGCCGTCGTTCTTCCCCTCGGGCTCGTCCAGCTCCACCCCCGCCCATTGGCCGCTGGCAAAGGCCGTGGTGCCGCAGAACCGCAGCGTCCCCACCTGGGGACACGGGGGACAACGATTGGGGTGGCACGGGGGGGACACTGGGGACATGGGGGGGACACCGGGGACATGGGGGGGACAACGATTGGGGGACACCGGGGACACGGGGGGGGACAACGATTGGGGGACATGGGGGGGGACACTGGGGACATGGCGGGGACACCGGGGACATGGGAGGACAACGACTGGGGGACACCGGGGACATGGGGGGGACACCGGGGACATGGGGGACACCGATTGGGGGACACTGGGGACATGGGGGGACAACGATTGGGGGACATGGGGTGGCACCGGGGACATGGGGGGACACTGATTGAGGGACACCGGGGTGACACTGGGGACATGGGGGGGACACCGGGGACATGGAGGTGACACCGGGGTGGCACTGGGGACATTGGGGTGTCACGGCTTGGGATGACACCAGGGTGGCACAGGGGGTGACACAGGGGTGACCCTGGGTGGGTTTAGGGTGACACTGGGGTGGCACTGGGGATGACACTGGGGTGGCACTGGGGACATTGGGGTGACACGGCATGGGGTGACACTGGGGTGACACAGGGGGTGACACAGGGTGGGACACTGGGGGGACACGGCTTGGGGTGACATGGGGGTGACACTGGGGGTGACACAGGGGGTGACACGGGGTGGCACAGGTGACACTGGGATGACACAGGGCGGGTTTAGGATGACACAGGTGGTGACACAGGTGATACTGGGGTGACACAGGTGGCACAGGGGGTGTTTGAGGATGGCCTGGGTAGATCTTAGGTGACACAGGATGGGTTTGGGGTGACACAGGGGATGACACAGGGTGGGTTTGGGGTGACACGGGGCAGGTTTGGGGTCACACAGGTGACATTGGGGTGACACAGATAACACAGGGTGACACAGGGGATGACACAGGTGACACAGGGGGTGTTTGAGGATGCCCTGGGTAGGTCTGAGGTGACACAGGGGATGACATGGGCTGGGTTTGGGGTGACACAGGGTGGGTTTATGGTCACACAAGTGACACTGAGGTGGCACAGGTGACATCGGGGTCACACAGGGGATGACACAGGTGACCCAGGAGGTGTTTGAGGATTCCCTGGGTAGGTCTGAGGTGACACAGAGGATGACATGGGCTGGGTTTGGGGTGACGCGGGGCAGGTTTGGGGTGACACAGGGGTGACACGGGGCGGGTTTGGGGTCACACAGGTGACACAGGTGTGACACAGTGACACACCTTGCCATTGTCCAGGCGCACCCTGTCCCCCAGCTGCAGCCCCAGGCACAGCAGCATCAGTGTCCCGGGCAGGTTGTCGTAGTTGGGCAGGGTGACGCGGGGCAGGTTTGGGGTGACACAGGTGACACAGGGTGACACGGGGCAGGTTTGGGATCACACAGGTGACACAGGTGACACACAGGTGACACTGGGGTCCCACCTTGCCGTTGTCCAGGCGCACCCTGTCCCCCAGCTGCAGCCCCAGGCACAGCAGCATCAGTGTCCCGGGCAGGTTGTCGTAGTTGGGCAGGGTGACACAGGGGTGACACAGGGGTGACAGGGGGCGGGTTTGGGGTCACACAGGTGACATTGGGGTGGCACAGATAACACAGGGTGACACAGGGATGACACAGGTGGCACAGGGGGTGTTTGAGGATGCCCTGGGTAGGTCTGAGGAGACACAGGGCGGGTTTGGGGTGACACAGGGGATGACACGGGCTGGGTTTGGGGTGACACGGGGCAGGTTTGGGATGACATGGGGCGAGTTTAGGATGACATGGGCTGGGTTTGGGGTCACACAGGTCACACAGGTGACACAGGGGTGACACAGTGACACACCTTGCCGTTGTCCAGGCGCACCCTGTCCCCCAGCTGCAGCCCCAGGCACAGCAGCATCAGGGTGCCAGGCAGGTTGTCATAGTTGGGCAGGGTGACGCAGGGGTGACACGGGGCAGGTTTGGGGTGACACGGGGTGGGTTTAGGACGACACAGGTGACACAGGTGACACAGGGGTGACACGGGGCGGGTTTGGGATGACACAGGTGACATTGGGGTCCCACCTTGCCGTTGTCCAGGCGCACCCTGTCCCCCAGTTGCAGCCCCAGGCACAGCAGCATCAGGGTCCCGGGCAGGTTGTCGTAGTTGGGCAGGGTGACACAGGGGTGACACAGGGGTGACATGGGCTGGGTTTGGGGTCACACAGGTGACACAGGTGACACTGGGCTCCCACCTTGCCATTGTCCAGGCGCACCCTGTCCCCCAGCTGCAGCCCCAGGCACAGCAGCATCAGCGTCCCGGGCAGGTTGTCGTAGTTGGGCAGGGTGACGCGGGGCAGGCTGCAGCTCAGGGGCACCGCGTCCAGCAGCAGCCGCCGCAGCTCCCGCGCCGCCTCCGCCGCCTCCGCCCGGTCCAGGGCCATGTCCGTGGGGTCCGGCACCACCTCGGCCGCCACCTGGCCCTTGCTGTTCTGCAGGGGGGGGACAGGGACGGGGACAACGGGGGCGGCGTCACTGAGGTGGCCACAGGTGGCCCTTGGTGGCCTCGGGTGGCCCCGTGGCTCCTCGGAGGAACCCAAGGGTGTTTTGGGTCTCTGGAGGGTTTGGGGGCACCAAAACTGCTCAGGAACGCCCACAGTGTCCCCAGGACCCCTAAATCTGCTCAGGACCCCCGAAACTGCTCAGGACCCCCCCATCTGGTGGCCTCAGGTGGCCACAGGTGGCCCTTGGTGGCCTCAGGTGGCCCCGTGGCTCCTCAGAGGAACCCAAGGATGTTTTGGGTACCCAGAGGTTCTGGTGGCACCAAAACTGCTCAGGAACGCCCACAGTGTCCCCAGGACCCCCAAAACTGCTCAGGACCCCCTATCTGGTGGCCTCAGGTGGCCACAGGTGGCCCTTGGTGGCCTCGGGTGGCCCCTTGGCTCCTCGGAGGAACCCAAGGGTGTTTTGGGTCTCTGGAGGGTTTTGGTGGCACCAAAATCACTCAGAAACCCCCCTGTGTCACCAGGACCTCCCCACTGTGTCCCCAGGACCCCTAAACCATTCAGGACCCCCCCATTTGGTGGCCACAGGTGGCCCTTGGTGGCCTCAGGTGGCCCCGTGGCTCCTCAGAGGAACCCAAGGATGTTTTGGGTACCCAGAGGTTCTGGTGGCACCAAAACTGCTCAGGAACGCCCACAGTGTCCCCAGGACCCCTAAATCTGCTCAGGACCCCCCTATCTGGTGGCCTCGGGTGGCCCTTGGTGGCCTCGGGTGGCCCCGTGGCTCCTCAGAGGAACCCAAGGGTGTTTTGGGTACCCAGAGGTTTTGGTGGCACCAAAATCCCTCAGAAATCCCCAAAATCACACCCACTGTGTCCCCAGGGACCCCCAAATCCCTCGGGACCCCCAAATCCCTCAGGACCCCCCCATCTGGTGGCCACAGGTGGCTCTTGGTGGCCTCGGGTAGCCCCGTGGCTCCTCTGAGGAACCCAAGGGTGTTTTGGGTACCCGGAGCTTTTGGTGGCACCAAAATCACTCAGAAATCCCTCAGAAATCCCCAAAATCACACCCACTGTATCCCCAGGACCCCCAAAACCGCTCAGGACCCCCAAAACTGCTCAGGACCCCCCCATTCGGTGGCCTCAGGTGGCCACAGGTGGCCCTTGGTGGCCTCAGGTGGCCCCGTGGCTCCTCGGAGGAACCCAAGGGTGTTTTGGGTCTCTGGAGGATTTGGTGGCACCAAAATCCCTCAGAAATCCCCAAAATCACACCCACTGTGTCACCAGGACCCCCAAATCCCTCGGGACCCCCAAATCCCTCAGGACCCCCCCATCTGGTGGCCACAGGTGGCTCTTGGTGGCCTCGGGTGGCCCCGTGGCTCCTAAGAGGAACCCAAGGGTGTTTTGGGTCTCCGGAGGTTTTGGTGGCACCAAAATCCCTGATCACCCCCCCCCCCCAAATCTCCCCCAAATCCCCCCAAAATCCCTGATCACCCCCCCAAATCCCCAAATCCCCCAAATACTCCAAAATCCGCCCAAAAACCCTGATCAACTCCCCCAAATCCCCCAAATCTCTCCCAAATCTTCCCCAAAATCCCCAAATCCCCCAAATCTCCCCCAAATCTCCCCCCAAAATCCCTGATCACCCCCAATTCCCCCAAATACCCCAAAATCCCCCCAAATCCCTGATCACCCCCCAATCCCCCAAATCCCCCAAAATCCCCCCAAATCCCCGATCACTCCCAAATCCCCCAAAATCCCCAAATCCACCCAAATTTCCCCCAAATCCCCGAGCCCCCCCGGAGCCCAAAATCCCCAAAATCCCCAAATTGACCCAAATCCACCCAAATTCCCCCCAAACCCCCGAGCCCCCCCGGAGCCCCCCGACCCAATTTAGGCTCCTAAATCCCCTGGGTACCCTGAGGGCGGGGTCGGCGCCGTGCTCCAGCAGGCAGCGCCCCCAGCCCCAAATCCCCCAAAATCCCCCAAAATCCCCCAAAATCCCCAAATTCCCCCAAATTCCCCCCAAATCCCCGAGCCCCCCCGGAGCCCCCCGACCCAAATTAGGCCCCTAAATCCCCTGGGTACCCTGAGGGCGGGGTCGGCCCCGTGCTCCAGCAGGCAGCGCCCCCAGCCCCAAATCCCTCAAAATCCCCCAAAATCCCCAAATTCCCCCAAATTCCCCAAAATCCCCAAATCCACCCAAATTCCCCCCCAAACCCCCGAGCCCCCCCGGAGCCCCCCGACCCAATTAGGCTCCTAAATCCCCTGGGTACCCTGAGGGCGGGGTCGGCGCCGTGCTCCAGCAGGCAGCGCCCCCAGCCCCAAATCCCTCAAAATCCCCAAAATCCCCAAATCCACCCAAATCCACCCAAATTCCCCCCAAATCCCCGAGCCCCCCCGGAGCCCCCCGACCCAATTTAGGCTCCTAAATCCCCTGGGTACCCTGAGGGCGGGGTCAGCCCCGTGCTCCAGCAGGCAGCGCCCCCAGCCCCAAATCCCTCAAAATCCCCAAAATCCCCCAAAATCCCCCAAATTCCCCAAATCCACCCAAACCCACCCAAATTCCCCCCAAACCCCCGAGCCCCCCCGGAGCCCCCCGACCCAATTTAGGCCCCTAAATCCCCTGGGTACCCTGAGGGCGGGGTCAGCCCCGTGCTCCAGCAGGCAGCGCCCCCAGCCCCAAATCCCTCAAAATCCCCCAAAATCCCCAAAATCCCCCAAAATCCCCCCAAATCCACCCAAACCCACGAGCCCTCCCGGAGCCCCCCGACCCAATTTAGGCCCCTAAATCCCCTGGGTACCCTGAGGGCGGGGTCGGCCCCGTGCTCCAGCAGGCAGCGCACCGCCCCCAGGCACAGGTTGGAGGCCGCGATGTGCAGGGCGGTGCCGTGGCTGAAATCGCTGCAGGTCGAGTGCAGAACTGCGGGAAACGCGGGGAAACTGAGGCACGGGGAGCCCAAAACGGGAAACTGAGGCACGGGGAGCCCAAAACGGGAAACTGAGGCACGGGAGCCCCCAAAATGGGAAACTGAGGCATGGGAACCCGGAAACGGGAAACTGAGGCACGGGAGCCCCCAAAATGGGAAACTGAGGCACGGGGAACCCGGAAACGGGAAACTGAGGCACGGGGAGCCCAAATGGGAAACTGAGGCACGGGGAACCCCCGAAACGGGAAACTGAGGCACGGGAACCCCGGAATGGGAAACTGAGGCACGGGAACCCCAAAATGGGAAACTGAGGCACGGGGAGCCCGAAACGGGAAACTGAGGCACGGGAGCCCCGGAAATGGGAAACTGAGGCACGGGGAGCCCCAAATGGGAAACTGAGGCACGGGGAGCCCCAATGGGAAACTGAGGCATGGGAACCCCGGAATGGGAAACTGAGGCACAGGGAGCCCCGGAAATGGGAAACTGAGGCACGGGGAGCCCCAAACGGGAAACTGAGGCACGGGAACCCAAAATGGGAAACTGAGGCACGGGAACCCCGGAATGGGAAACTGAGGCACGGGGAACCCCGGAAATCAGGGGTGGGGGGGCTGTAGGGTGGAGGGGATCCTAAGGAGGGGATTTTGGGGTGCCAATCCCGATTTTGGGGCACCAGTTCCGATTTTGGGTTGCTGGTTCCGATTTTGGGGCGCCAATCACGATTTAGGGGTGCCAGTTCCGATTTGGGGGTGCCAATGACGATTTTGGGGCACCAGTTCTGATTTGGGGGCACCAGTTCCGATTTGGGGTTGCCAGTCACGATTTTGGGGCGCCAATCCCGATTTGGGGATGCCAATCCCGATTTTGGGGCGTCAATCCTGATTTTGGGGTGCCGGTTCCGATTTTGGGGTGCCAGTCGCGATTTTGGAGTGCCGGTTCTGATTTTGAGGCACCGGTTCCGATTTTGGGGTGCCAATCCCGATTTGGGGGTGCCAATCTCAATCTGGGGGTGCCAATCCCGATTTTGGGGTGCCCGTGCTCACCTCGGGGTGCCGCAGCCCGGAGCAGGGTGCGGATCAGCTCGGGCACATCGAAGTGGGGGTTCCTGACCCTCAGTGGGGATTTTGGGGTGTCAGTGGGGGTTTGGGGGGTTCAGTCCGGGTTTGGGGGGCTCAGTTTGGATTTTGGGGTTCCCATTGCTCACCTCGGGGTGCCGCAGCCCGGAGCAGGGTGCGGATCAGCTCGGGCACATCGAAGTGGGGGTTCCTGACCCTCACTGGGGGTTTGGGGGGCTCAGTCCGGGTTTGGGGGGCTCAGTTTGGATTTTGGGGTCCCTCCCCTCACCTCGGGGTGCCGCAGCCCGGAGCAGGGTGCGGATCAGCTCGGGCACATCGAAGTGGGGGTTCCTGAGCCTCACTGGGGTTTTGGGGTGTCACTGGGGGTTTGGGGGGCTCAGTCCGGGTTTGGGGGGCTCAGTTTGGATTTTGGGGTTCCCATTGCTCACCTCGGGGTGCCGCAGCCCGGAGCAGGGTGCGGATCAGCTCGGGCACATCGAAGTGGGGGTTCCTGAGCCTCAGTGGGGATTTTGGGGTGTCAGTGGGGGTTTGGGGGGCTCAGTCCGGGTTTGAGGGGTTCAGTCCGGGTTTGGGGGACTCAGTTTGGATTTTGGGGTCCCTCCCCTCACCTCGGGTGCCGCAGCCCGGAGCAGGGTGCGGATCAGCTCGGGCACATCGAAGTGGGGGTTCCTGACCCTCACTGGGGGTTTGGGGTGTCAGTGGGGGTTTGGGGGTGCCAATCCCAATCTGGGGGTTCAGTTTGGATTTTGGGGTTCCCATTGCTCACCTCGGGGCGCCGCAGCCCGGAGCAGGGTGCGGATCAGCTCGGGCACATCGAAGTGGGGGTTCCTGAGCCTCACTGGGGTTTTGGGGTGTCAGTGGGGGTTTGGGGGGGCTCAGTCCCGATTTGGGGGGCTCAGTTTGGATTTTGGGGTTCCCATTGCTCACCTCGGGGTGCCGCAGCCCGGAGCAGGGTGCGGATCAGCTCGGGCACATCGAAGTAGGCCGCGTAGTGCAGCGCGTTCATGTGCGTCCAGCGGCTGCGCAGCCCCGCGTCCCCCCCCAGAGCCAGGAGCCGCTGGGACAGACGGACGGCGGCCGCGGGGTCACCTGCGGGACAGACGGACACTGGGGACACTGGGGACACTGGGGGCGTTGGGGGGATTGGGGGCGTTGGGGACATCTGGGGACATTGGGGATATTGGGGGTGATGGGGACATTGGGGACATTGGGGAAATGCCGCTGGGACAGACGGACGGCGGCCGCGGGGTCACCTGTGGACAGACGGACACTGGGGACACTGGGGACACTGGGGGCGTTGGGGGTGATGGGGACATTGGGGACACTGGGGGGACATTGGGGACATTGGGGAAACGCCACTGGGACAGACGGACGGCGGCCGCGGGGTCACCTGTGGACAGACGGACACTGGGGACACTGGGGGGACTGGGGACATTGGGGACATCTGGGGACATTGGGGATATTGGGGGTGATGGGGACATTGGGGACATTGGGGAAACGCCACTGGGACAGACGGACAGCAGCCGCGGGGTCACCTGTGGACAGACAGACATTGGGGACACTGGGGACACTGGGGGGATTGGGGACATTGAGAACATTGGGGACATTGGGGGTGATGGGACACTGGGGACACTGGGGACATTGGGGGCATTGGGGACATTGGGGGTGATGGGGGCATTTGAGACATTTGGGGACATTGGAGACACTGGGGGCATTGGGGACATTGGGGACATTTGGGGACATTGAGAACATTGGGGACATTTGGGGACATTGGGGACATTTGGGGACATTTGGGGACATTGAGAACATTGGGGACATTTGGGGACATTGGGGACATTGGGGACATTGGGGATGCAGGCAGGGACAGAGAAACCCCTGTGGGACAGACGGACAGTGGTCTCAGGGTCACCTTGGGACAGATGGACACTGGGGACACCCTGGGGACACCTTGGGGACATTGGGGACACCTTGGGGACATTGGGGACACACTGGGGACACCTTGGGGACAGGAGTGTCCCCGTCCCCGTCCCTGTCACCCACCCACGCCGTGCGCCCCGGCCTTGCAGGCGTAGTGCAGCAGGGTCATGTCCGTCAGTCCGTCCCTGTCGTCCACGTGGCACCCGCGGCGCAGGATCTGAGGGACACGGGGGCGTCACAGGGACACCAGGGACACCCCAGGGACACCAGGGACACCAACGCCACCCCAGGGACACCAGGGACACCCCAGGGACACCCAGGGGACACCAGGGACACCCCAGGGACACCAGGGACACCTCAGGGACACGGGGACGTCACAGGGTCACCAACGCCACCCCAGGGACACCAGGGACACCCAGGACACCCCAGGGACACCAGGGACACCCCAGGGACACCCAGGGACACCCAGGGACACCAGGGACACCTCAGGGACACCCCAGGGACACCAGGGACACCCAGGACAACCCAGGGACACCCCAGTGTCACCAACGCCACCCCAGGGACACCAGGGACACCCCAGGGACACCCAGGGACACCCCAGGGACACCCAGGGACACCAGGGACACCCCAGGGACACCCTGGGACACATCAGGGACACCCAGGGACACCCCAGGGACACCCAGGGACACCAGGGACACCTCAGGGACACGGGGACGTCACAGGGTCACCAACGCCACCCCAGGGACACCAGGGACACCCCAGGGACACGGGGACATCTCAGTGTCACCCCAGGGACACCCCAGGGACACCCCAGGGACACCGAGCCCCCCAAACCCCCCCAAACTTCCCTAGAATCCCCTTAAACCCCCTCATAACCCCCCAAAATCCATCCTAACACCCCCAAACTCCCTCATAACCCCTCCAGGAACCCCCCAAACCCCACTGAGGACCACCCAAACCCCTCCAAAATCCCTCATAATCCCCCAAACTCCCCAAACTCCCTCCTAACCCCCCCAAACCACCCCAAACTCCCTCATAACCCCCCCAAACTCCCTCATAACCCCCCCAAAGTCCCTCATAATGCCCCAAAATCCCTCATAACTCCCCCAAACTCCCTCCTAACCCCTCCAGCCGCCCCCCAGCCCCCCCAGCCCCTCCCCAGGACCCCTCCCCAGCTGCCCCCTCCCAATTTCCCCACCTCGTTGCCGATGATGTCCACGCTGTGCTGCACCTGCGGCACCCACTGGCGCAGGATGGCGAAGAGCTGCGGCACCGAGGTGCGCGGGTCCAGCAGGATCTCCCGGCACGCCGCGTCGTTGGGGTCGAAAAAGGTGAAGGCTGCGCCGGGGGGACACAGGGGACACCGGGGGGGGACACCCCGAAACGATCAGAGTTGGGGTAGTGAGAAAAGGAACCCACCCAGAGCCATTTTGGGGCATTTTTTGGGGGGTCCTTTGTGCCCTGAGGGGGGCGTTGTAGCTTGTGGGGGGCGTTGTCACCTCGGGGGACACACAGGGGACACCATGGGGGGGACACCCCGAAATGATCAGAGTTGGGGTAGTGAGAAAAGGAACCCACCCAGAGCCATTTTGGGGCATTTTTGGGGGGTCCTTTGTGCCCTGAGGGGGGCGTTGTCACTTGGGGGGGTCCTTTTAGTCCCTTTTTGGGGGGGTCCCATGGGGTCCTTTGGGGCCTGAGGGGGGCGTTGTAGCTTGGGGGGGTCCCCATCAGACCCAGAGTAGTGAGCACAGAACCCACCCGGAGCCATTTTGGGGCATTTTTGGGGGGTCCCATGGGGTCCTTTGTGCCCTGAGGGGGGCGTTGTAGCTTGTGGGGGTCCCTTTTGGTCCCTTTTTGGGGGTGTCTCTGTCCCCTGGCGGGGTCACACCCCGAAACCATTAGAGCCGGGGTAGTGAGCACAGAACCCACCCGGAGCCATTTGGGGGCATTTTTTTGGGGGGTCCCATGTGGTCCTTTGGGGCCTAGGGGGGTCGTTGTAGCTTGTGGGGGGCGTTGTAGGTTGTGGGGGTCGTTGTCACTTGGGGGGGTCCCTTTTTGTCCCTTTTTGGGGGGGTCGTTGTCACCTGTCCCCTTTTTGGGGGGGGCCACACCCAAAATGATCAGACCCAGGGTAGTGAGAAAAGGAACCCTAACCCAGAGCCATTTTGGGGCTTTTTTGGGGGGTCCCATGGGGTCCTTTGGGGCCTAGGGGGGGGCGTTGCAGCTTGTAGGGGGCGTTGTAGGTTGTGGGGGTCGTTGTCACTTGGGAGGGTTCCCTTTTTGTCGCTTTTTGGGGGTGTCTCTGTCCCCTGGCGGGGTCACACCCCAAAACCGTCAGAGTCGGGGTAGTGAGCACAGAACCCACCCAGAGCCATTTTGGGGCTTTTTTGGGGGTCCCATGGGGTCCTTTGGGGCCTAGGGGGGTCGTTGTAGCTTGTGGGGGTCGTTGTTACCTGGGAGGGTCCCTTTTTGTCCCTTTTTGGGGGGGTCGTTGTCACCTGTCCCCTTAGGAGGACACCCCGAAACCATTAGAGCCGGGGTAGTGAGCACAGAACCCACCCAGAGCCATTTTGGGGCATTTTTGGGGGGGTCCCATGGGGTCCTTTGGGGCCTAGGGGGGTCGTTGTCACTTGTGGGGGTCCCTTTTGGTCCCTTTTTGGGGGGGGTCGTTGTCACCTGGGGGGTCACACCCCGAAATTGTCAGAGCCGGGGTAGTGAGAAAAGGAACCCACCCAGAGCCATTCTGGGGCATTTTTGGGGGGTCCCATGGGGTCCTTTGGGGCCTAGGGGGGGCGTTGTCACTTGTGGGGGTCGTTGTCACTTGGGAGGGTCCCTTTTAGTCCCTTTTTGGGGGGGTCATTGTCACCTGTCCCCTTTTTGGGGGTCACACCCCGAAATCGTCAGACCCGGGTAGTGAGCACAGAACCCACCCAGAGCCATTTTGGGGCTTTTTTGGGGGGCCCTTTGTGGCCTAGGGGGGTCCCTGTCCCTTGTGGGGTTCTTTTTTTTTGGGGGGGGGGGGGGTCCGTGTCACCTGTGGGGTCCCCATCCTCATGGGGGTCCCATTTTTGGGGTCTCCCCCATCCCCTGAGGGGGTCCCATTTTTGGGGGGTCTCCCATCCCCTGTGGGGGTCGCATTTTTGGGGGTCCCCATCCCCTGTGGGGTCCCTTTTTGTGGGGGTCCCTGTCTCTATGGGGGTCCCATTTTTGGGGATAC
>NW_026531288.1:0-41377 GCF_020745825.1 Agelaius phoeniceus | reverse complement strand
ATCACGCTAATTCGACAGTTAATTATGCTAATTACACCATTAATTATTTCAATTAGCCGATAATTATACTAATCAGCCCGTTAAATATGCTAATTAGCCGATAATTTACCAATCAAGCTAATTAGCATGATTATCGGCTAATCAGCCCGTTAATTATGCTAATTAGCTGAAAATCACGCTAATTAGAAGGTAATTATGCTAATTAGCAAGTTAAATATGCTAATGGTAATTATCTCGGTAATTATGCTAATCACACCCATTAATTCTGCTAATCAGCCCGTTAATTAAACTAATTAGCCCATTAATTATGCCAATTAACCGATAATTATACTAATTACTCCCTTAATTATGCTAATTAGCCGGTAATCACGCTAATTAGCAGCTAATCATGCGAATTAGTCAGATAATTATGCTAATTAACCATTAACCACGCTAATTAGCCTGGTGATTATGCTAATTGCACTCCTTAATTATGCTAATTAGCAGATATTCATGCTGATTAGCCCGCTAATTAGGCTAACTAGCCAGTTAATTATGCTAATTAGTCCGTTGATTATGCTAATTAGCCGATTATTATGCTAATTATGCTAATGAGCCACCCGAGGCCTTTCCCTTAGGGCTCTGGCGGGTTCGATGTCAATTAATTAAGGATTAATTAACGATTAATTAACGATTAATTAAGGATTAATTAAGGATTAATTAATGGGGTTTGTGTTAATGACCGGGATTTTAAGTTCTAGAAGGGTTTGATGGTAATGAATTAATTATCAATTAACAGTTTGAGGATAATTAGCGGTGTTTCAGGTCCTGGGGGGGTTTAGTGTTAATTAACCCACTACTAATTAACAGTTTGGGGTTAATTAAGGGGATTTCATGTTTTATAGAGGATTTAATGTTAATTAACCCGTGAGTAATTAACGGTTTGGGGTTAATTAAAGGGGTTTCACGTTCTATAGAGAGTTTAATGTTAATTAAGCTGTTATCAATTAACGGTTTGGGGTTAATTAAAGGGGTTCCAGATTCTGGGGGGGTTTAATGTTAATTAACCTGTGACTAATTAACGGTTTGGGGTTAATTAGGGGGATTTCACCTTCTGGAGAAGGTTTAATATTAATTAACCCATGACTAATTAACGGTTTGGGGTTAATTAAAGGGGTTTCAGGTCCTGTGGGTGGGATTAATGTTAATTAACCCATTATTAATTAACGGTTGGGGGTTAATTAAGGGGATTTCATGCTCTGAAAGGGTTTAATGTTAATTAACCCGTTGTTAATTAACGGTTTGGGGTTAATTAAAAGGGTTTGGGCTCTGGAAAGGGTTTAATGTTAATTAACCCGTTATTAATTAACGGTTTGGGGTTAATTAAGGGATTTCATGCTCTGGAAAGGGTTTAATGTTAATTAACCCATGACTAATTAACGGTTTGGGGTTAATTAAAGGGGTTTCATGTTCTTTAGAGGATTTAATGTTAATTAACCCGTTATTAATTAACGGTTTGGGGTTAATTAGGGGGGTTTGGGGGCAGTTTTGGGGCAGTTTTGGGGGCTGGCTGGGGTTAATCAGCGTCATGAGCATTAACGATCGTTAATTAGAATTAATTAGTGTTGATGATGGTTAATTAGCATTAATTAGCGTTAATTATCGCTAGTGATGGTTAATTAGCATTAATTAGTGTTGATGATGGTTAATTAGCATGAATTAGTGTTGATGATGGTTAATTAGCATTAATGATCGTTAACGATGGTTAATTAGCATTAATGATGGTTAATGACCGTTAATTAGCATTAATGATGGTTAATGAGCATTAATGATGGTTAATGATGGTTAATTAGCATTAATTAGCATTAACGATGGCTAATTAGCATTAATGATAGTTAATGATGGTTAATTAGCATTAATTAGCGTTAACAATGGTTAATGAGCATTAATGATCGTTAACTATGGTTAATTAGCGCTAATTAGCGTTAACGATGGTTAATTAGCATTAATGATCGTTAACGATGGTTAATTAGCGTTAATGATGGTTAATGATGGTTAATTAGCATAAATGATGGTTAATGACGGTTAATTAGCATTAATGATCGTTAACGATGGTTAATTAGCATTAATTAGCATTAATGACGGTTAATTAGCATTAATTAGCGTTAATGATGGTTAATTATCGTTAATTAGTGTTAACAATGGTTAAGTAGCATTAATGATCGTTAATGATGGTTAATTAGCATTAATTAGTGTTAACGATGGTTAATGAGCATTAATGATGGTTAATGATGGCTAATTAGTATTAATTAGTGTTAATGCTCGTTAATTAGCATTAATGATGGTTAACGATGGTTAATTAGCATTAATGATCGTTAACGATGGTTATTAGCATGAATGATGGTTAATGATGGTTAATTAGCATTAATGATGGTTAATGATGGTTAATTAGCATTAATTAGTGTTAACGATGGTTAATTAGCCTTAATGATGTTAATGACGGTTAATTAGCATTAATGATCGTTAATGATGGTTAATTAGCATTAATTAGCGTTGATGATGGTTAATTAGCATAATTGATCGCTAACAATGGTTAATTAGCATTAATGATGGTTAATGATGGTTAATGAGCATTAATGATCGTTAACGATGGTTAATTAGCACTAATTAGTGTTAACAATGGTTAATTAACATTAGTGTTGATGATTGTTAATTAGCATTAATGATCGTTAATGACAGTTAATTAGCATAATGATGGTTAATGACAGTTAATTATGGCTAATTAGCATTAATGGTGGTTAATGATCGTTAATTAGCATTAATTAGCGTTAATTAGCATTAATTAGTGTTAACGATGGTTAATTAGCATTAATGATCGTTAATGATCGTTAATGATGGTTAATTAGCATTAATGATGGTTAATGACGGTTAATTAGCGCTAATTAGCATTAATGATCGTTAATTAGCATTAATTCAGCAGTAATGACCGTCAATGACGGTTAATTAGCATTAATTAGCATTAATTAACGTTAATTATCTCTGATTGTCGGCGCTGCTCAGGTCCCGGGGCTCTCTCACCCTCCTGGGGTTCCCTGCGGGGGGAGAACGGGCTGAGGGGGATTGGGGCAGTTTGGGGAATTTGGGGAATTTGGGGCATTTTGGGAATTTTGGGGGAAATTTTGGGGAATTTGGGGGAATTTGGGCATTTTGGGGCAGATTTGGGGAATTTTGGGGAATTTGGGGGAATTTGGGGCATTTGGGGCATTTTGGGGGAATTTGGGAAATTTGGGGCATTTTGGGGGGGACTTGGGGAATTTGGGGGAATTTGGGGGAATTTGGGGTGGATTTGGAGGACTTTGGGGGAATTTGGGGCATTTTGGGGATTTTGGGGTGGATTTGGGGCCATTTCGGGGCCATTTTGGGGAATTTGGGGCATTTTGGGGCAGATTTGGGGGAATTTGGGGGATTTGGGGAATTTGGGGAAATTTGGGGGAATTTGGGGGATTTGGGGGAATTTTGGGCATTTTGGGGTGGGTTTGGGGCATTTTGGGGCAGATTTGGGGCATTTTGGGGAATTTTGGGGAATTTGGGGGAATTTGGGGGGAATTTGGAGGCAATTTGGGGGGAATTTGGGGGCAATTTGGGGCATTTTGGGGGCATTTTGGGGCATTTTGGAGCAGATTTGGGGCACTTTGAGGCAGATTTGGGGGATTTGGGGCATTTTGGGGGTCCCAGGGGAATTTGCGCATTTTGGGGAATTTGGGGAGGATTTGGGGGGATTTTGGGAGGATTTGGGAATCCCAGGGGATTTGGGGGGGAATTTGGGGCATTTTGGGGCATTTTGGGGAATTTGGGGAGGATTTGGGGGTCCCAGGGGAATTTGGGGGAATTTGGGGAACTTTGGGGTGGGTTTGGGGCATTTTGGGGAGGTTTTGGGGGTCCTGGTTGTATTTTGGGGAGGATTTTGGGGGATTTGGGGTGGATTTGGGGGTCCCAGGGGGATTTTGGGGGGTCCTGGTTGGATTTTGGGGAGGTTTTGGGGCATTTTGGGGTGGACTTTGGGGATTTTGGGGTGGGTTTGGGCATTTTGGGGAATTTGGGGATGATTCGGGGGTCCCAGATGAATTTGGGGAGGATTTTGGGGAGGTTTTGAGGAATTTCGGGTTTTTTTGGGGTGGGTTTGGGGGATTTTTGGGTCCCGGGTGAATTTGGGGAATTTTGGGGGTCCCAGGGGGATTTTGGGGAGGTTTTGGGGATCCTGGGTGAATTTTGGGTCAGTTTTGGGGGATTTGGGGGGTCCCAGGGGGATTTTGGGGGTCCTGGTTGGATTTTGGGGAGGATTTTGGGGAATTTTGGGGTGGATTTTGGGGTCCCGGGAAGATTTGGGGGGGATTTGGGGGTCCCAGGGGGATTTCGAGGAGATTTTGGGGTGGGTTTGGGGCATTTTGGGGGAATTTGGGGTTTTTTGGGGTGGATTTTGGGGGTCCCGGGGGATTTAGGGAGGTTTTTGGGGGTCCCCGATGAATTTGGGGCAGTTTTGGGGCATTTTGGGGCAGTTTTGGGGCCATTTTGGGGCAGTTTTTGGGGGATTTTGGGCCATTTTGGGCATTTTTGGGGATTTTGGGCATTTTGGGGTCACTCACTCGATCTCCTCCTCGGGCTCTGCCATGGCTGCGATTTGGGGGCTCCTGGGGGGGGGTCGGGGTCTCAATCCCCCCAAAAAACCCCAAAAATCACCCAAAAACCACCCAAAAAACCCAAATCTCCCCCCAAAAAGACCCAAAACCCCCCAAAATCTCCACCCCCCCGCCCAAAACCCCCAAAATCCCCCCAAAAAAACCCCAAATTCACCCAAAACCCCCCAAAGCCACCCCAAAAAATCCCCCAAAGTACAAAATCTACCCCAAAAACCTCAATATTCCCCCAAAATCCCCCCAAAAAACCCAAATACCCCCCCAAAACCCCAAATTCCCCCCAAATTCTCCCAAATTTTCCCCAAAACCCCAAATTCCCTGCAAATTTCCGCAAATCCCCCTCAAAAACCCCAAATTCCCCCCCAAAGTCCCCCCCAAAACCCCAAAGTCCCCCAAAACCCCCATAATTCCCCCCAAAACCCCCTAATTCGCCCCAAAATCCAAAATTCCCCCCAAATTCCCCCCAAAACCCAAATGCCCCCCCAAATTCCCTCCAAAATACCCCAATTGCCCCCCAAAGTTCCCCAATCCCCCCCAACCCCCCCAAAATTGGCCCCATTGGCCCCCCAAATTTTCCCCAAAACCCCAAATTCCCCTCAAAAAACCCCTAATCTCCCCCAAATTGCCCCGCAAAATCCCAAAATTCCCCCAAATTCCCTCCAAAATAACCCCAAATTCACCCAAATTCCCCCCCAAATCCCCCCAAATTTTCCCCAAAATCAGAATTTCCCCCTAAAAAGCCAAATTCCCCCCAAAATTCCCCGCAAAACCCAAATCCCCCCCAAATTCCCTCCAAAAAACCCAAATTCACCCAAATTCCCCCCAAATTTTCCCTAAAATCCCCAAATTTCCCCCCAAATTTCCCCCAAAAGCCCCAAATCTCCCCCAAATTTCCCCAAATTCCCCCAAAAACCCCAAATCCCCCCCAAATTCCCCCCAAAATCCAAATTCCCCCCAAATTCCCCCCAAAAACCCAAAATTCCCCCAATTTTACCCCCAAATTTTCCCCCCAAAAACCCCAAATTCACCAAATTCCCCCCAAATTTTCCATAAAAACCCCAAATGCCCCCCTAATCCCCCAAATTCCCTCCAAATCTCCCCCAAATTGCTGCCCAAAACCCCAAATCCCCCCAAAATCCCCCCAAATCCCCCCAAAACCCCAAATTCCTCCCAAAATCCCCCCAAAAAACCCAAATTCCCTCCAAATTCACCCAAATTTCCGCCCAAATCCCCCCAATTCTCCCCAAATTTCCCCCCAAAAAACCCAAATCCCCCCCAAATCCCCCCCAAAAACCCCAAATTCCCCCCCAAAACCCAAATTTTCCCCCCAAAAAACCCAAAATTGCCCCCAAACTCCCCCAAAAACCACAAATTCCCCCAATTCTCCCCCAAATTCCCCCAAATTTTCCCCAAAATCCAAATTCCCCCCAAATTCCCCCAAAAAACCCCAAAATTCCCCCAAATTCCCCCAAGTTCCCCCCAAAATTCCCCAAATCCCCCCCAAATTTCCCCCAAATTCCCCCCAAATTTTCCTCAAATTCACCCAAATCCCCCCCAAATTCCCCCAAAAACCCAAATTCTCCCCAAAATCCAAAATTCCCCCCAAATTCCCCCCAAAAAAAACCCAAATTCCCCCCAAACCCCCAAATTCCCCCAATTTTACCCCCAAATTTTCCCCCCAAAAACCCCAAATTCACCCAAATTCCCCCAAATTTTCCATAAAAACCCCAAATTCCCCTCAAAAAACCCAAAATTCCCCACAAATTCCCCCAAATCCCCCCCAATTTTCCCAAAACCCCAAATCCCCCCAAATTCTCCCCAAAATTTCCCCAAATTTCCCCAAATCCCCCCCAATTTCCCGCTCCCCTCCCCCACCGCTCTCCTCTCCCGGTCCCTCTCGCCCCTCCCCCCCCTTGGGGTCCCTTATCCCCCCCGCCCCTCCCCCCGCCGGTGACGTCACCGCCCATTGTCCCCGGCTCTGTCGCGACATCCGACACCGCCCCTCCCCCACCCCCGGGGCCTTTTTGGGGTGAAAAAGACAAAAGGGGGTGGGGGAGGGGCGCGCGGTGACGTCACGGAGCCGCCCCTCCCCCACCCCGCACCTGTCGCGGCTTTTTTGGGACCCCCCCAAAAATGACAAAAGGTGGGGGAGGGGAAGGGGGGGGAGGGGGGGGAGGGGGTCACCTTCACCCATCCCCCACCCCCACCCCGAATCCTCCGCAGCCCGCTTTTGGGTCCAAATTTCTTTATTTTGGTACAAAAAGGGCCCCGAAATTCCCCTCCCCCCACACAAAAAAATAAAATAAAATAAAAATAAAAATAAAAATAAAAATAAAAGTAAAAAAATAAAAATAAAAATGAAAATAAAAATAAAAAATAAAAATAAAAATAAAAATAAAAAATAAAAATAAAAATAAAAAATAAAAATAAAAAATAAAAATAAAAAATAAAATAAAAATATAAAAAATAAAAAATAAAAAATAAAAATAAAAAATAAAAATTAAAAATAAAAATAAAAAATAAAAATAAAAATAAAAAATAAAAATAAAAATTAAAATAAAAATAAAATAAAAAATAAAAATAAAAAATAAAAATAAAATCAAAATCAAAATAAAAATAAAAATAAAAATTAAAAATAAAAAAAAAAAAAATTAAAAATAAAAATAAAAAATAAAAATAAAAATAAAAAATAAAAATAAAAATAAAAAAGCACCAGGGACCGACCCCTCCCCCACCCCCAGCCCCTCCCCCACCTCCCCAAATCCCCCTCCCCAAAATGGAACCGGGGGGGGGAGGGGAAAGGGGGGAGGGGATCAGCTCCAAAATTGGGGTCCGGAGAACAAAAATTGGGGAAAAACCCCAAAATTTGGGGGGAAAACCCCAAAATTCGGGTCCAGACCCTAAAAACTGGGGGGAAACCCCGAAAATTGGGGGGAAAAACCCCAAAATTCGGGTCCAGAGCCAAAAAACTTGGGGTGAAAACCTCAAAATTTGGGTCCAGACCCCAAAATTTGATCCAAATGCCAAAAATTGGGGTGAAACCCCCAAAAATCGGGTCCAGAGAACAAAAATTGGGGGGAAACCCCAAAATTCGGATCCAGACCCCAAAATTTGGATCCAGACCTCAAAAATTGGGGTCCAACCCCAAAATCCGGGTCCAGACCCCAAAAATTGGGGTGAAAACCCCAAAATTGGGGGGAAACCTCCAAAAATTCGGATCCAGACCCCAAAATTTGGATTCAAATGCCAAAAATGGGAGTGAAAACCTAAAATTCGGGTCCAACCCCAAAAATTGGGGTGAAACCTCCCAAATTCGGGTCCAGAACCCCAAAAATTGGGGTGAAACCCCCAAAATTCGGATCCAGACCCCAAAAAGGGGGGCCCGACCCCAAAAATTGGGGTGAAAACCCCAAAATTTAGGTCCAGACCCTAAAAATGGGGGTGAAAACCCCAAAATTCGGGTCCAGAGCAGAAAAACTGAGGTGAAACCCCAAAAATTGGGATGAAAAGCCCCAAAATTCGGGTCTGGACCCCAAAAATTGGGGTTCAACCCCAAAATTCAGATCCAGACCCCAAAAATTGGGGTAAAACCCCCAAAATTCGGATCCAGACCCCAAAATTTGGATTCAAATGCCAAAATTGGGGTGAAACCCCCAAAATTCAGATCCAACTCCCCAAAATTCAGATCCAGACCCCAAAAATTGGGGTCCAACCCCAAAATTCAGATCCAGACCCCAAAAATTGGGGTGAAACCCCCAAAATTCGGATCCAGACCCCAAAAATTGGGGTGAAAACCCCAAAATTGGGGTGAAACCTCCAAAAATTCGGATCCAGACCCCAAAATTTGGATTCAAATGCCAAAAATTGGGGTGAAACCCCAAAAATTCGGGTCCAGACCCCAAAACCGGGGGGTTTAACCCCAAAAATTCAGATCCAGACCCCAAACCCGGGGTTTAAACCCAAAAATCCGGGTGGAGCCCCCCAAAATTTGGCTCCAAACAGCAAAAGGGGGCAGCGAAACGCCAAAAATGCAGGACCAGACCTTGAAAATTGGGGCCTGACCCCCCAAAATTTGGAGCTCACCCCCAAAATCCGGGTTTAACCCCCCAAAATCCAACTCTAACCCCCCAAATCTGGGTCTAATCCCCCAAAATTTGGGGTTCACCCCCCAAAATCCGGGTTTAACCCCCCAAAATCCGGGTTTAAATTCCCAAAATCTGCAGCCAGACCCCCAAAATCCAGGTTTAACTCCCCAAAACCCAACTCTAACCCCCAAAATCCGGGTCCACCCCCCCAAAATCTGGGTCTAATCCCCCAAATTCAGGTTTACACCCCCAAATTTGGGGTTAACCCCAAAATCTGGGTCCAGACCCCAAAATCTGTGTTTAACCCCCAAAATCCGGGTTTAGCCCCCAAATCTGGGTCTAATCCCCCCAAAATCCAGATTTAACCCCCAAAATTTGGGGTTACCCCCCAAAATCCAACTCTAACCCCCCAAAATCCGGGTTTAACCCCCCCAAAATCCACCTCTAACCACCCAAAATCCAACTCTAATGCCCCAAAATCTGGGTCTAACACCAAAATCCGGGTTTAACCCCCCAAAATCCAGGTTTAACCCCCCAAAATCCGGGTTTAGCCCCCCAAATCCAGACCCTTTCCCAAACCAGGGGGGTTCCCCCTCCCCAAAATCCATCCCTGCCCCCCCCCCAGAGGGATCCAGCCCCCCAAAATTCCCCCAAATTTGGGGAATTCGGCTGGGTGGGGTTGGGGGGCAGCGCCAGCTCCAGCCCCCCAAATTCCCCCCAAATTCCCCCAAATTTGGGGGTGCTCATGGCTCGGCGTGGGTGGGGGGCAGCGCCAGCTCCAGCCCCCCAAATTCCCCCAAATTCCCCCCAAAATTCCCCAAAATTTGTGGAATTCGGCTGGGTAGGGTTTGGGGGGCAATGCCAGCTCCAGCCCCCAAATTCCCCCCAAATTCCCCCCAAAATTCCCCCAAATTTGGGGTGCTCATGGCTCGATGTGGGCAGGGGGCAATGCCAGCTCCAGCCCCCCAAATTCCCCCAAATCCCCCCCAAAATCCCCCAAATTTGGGGGCGCTCACGCCTGGTTCGGGGGCAGCGCCAGCTGCAGCCCCCCCTGTGTCACCACCAGCCGCAGCCGGGGGGGGCTCCCCGGGCCGGGTTTGGGGGCGCTGCCCCCCAGGCGCACGTGGGCGTACAGGGACAGTTTTGGGTCTGGGGGCTCCGCCGGGGCCGCGGCCGCTTTGGGGGCGGCCCTGGGGGGCTCGGGGCGGCTCCGCAGCCGCACCACGGGGACCCCGGCCCGCAGCTTGCAGCGCCCCCCGCAGGACACGCAGTCGTGCAGGGACACGCGGGGCTGCGCCGCCAGGGGGCGCCCGGCTCCGGCGAGGGGGCGCCGCTTCCGGTTCCGGTCGCGCTTCCGGTTCCGGGGGCGCCGTTTCCGGTCAGGCGTCCCGGACTGGGTTGGCCCCGCCCCTCGGCGCATGCGCACATCGGTCTCGCGCAGTTCGTATTTTGGGGGGGGGTCCTGAGGGGGGGGAGGGGAGGGGGCGGCTTGGCCCCTCCCCCCCCCGCGGCCACGGAAGGCGCCCTTGCCGAGCCTGGGGGGAGGGGACGGGAATCAGGGACCCCAGACCCAAATTGGGGACCCCAGACCCAAATTGGGGGGGGGAACAGGAATTGGGGACCCCAGACCCAGATTGGGGGGGGAACAGGAATTGGGGACCCCAGACCCAGATTGGGGGAGGGGATGGGAATGAGGGACCCCAGACCCAAATTGGGGACCCCAGACCCAGATTGGGGGGGGAACAGGAATTGGGGTCCCCAGACCCAAACTGGGGACCCCAGACCCAAACTGGGGGAGGGGATGGGAATGAGGGACCCCAGACCCAAATTGGGGGGGAGAACAGGAATTGGGGACCGCAGACTCAAATTGGGGGGGGGACGGGAATCAGGGACCCCCGACTGAAATTGGGGACCCCAGACTCAAATTGGGGACCCCCACCCCCAGAATTGGGGACCCCCACCCAGAATTGAGGAGCCTCACCCCTGAACTGGGGACCCCCACCCAAAATTTCGGGGTCCCTCTGAGGTTTTTGGGGTCCCTCTGGGGTTTTTAGGGTCAGGATTTTGGGGTCCCTCTGGGGTTTTTAGGGTCAGGTTTTTGGGGTCCCCCTCTGGATTTTTGGGGTCCCTCTGGGATTTTCAGGGTCAGGATTTTGGGGTCGCTCTGGGTATTTTGGGGTCCCTGTCAGGATTTTTCGGGGTCCCCGTGGGTATTTTGGAGTTTTTGGGGTCCCTCTGAGGTTTAGGGTCAGGTTTTTGGGGTCCCCGTGGGTATTTGGGGTTTTGGGGTCCCTCTGAGGATTATGAGGTCAGGATTTCGGGGTCTCCGTGGGTATTTTGGGGTTTTTGGGTCCCTCTGAGGTTTTTAGGGTCAGGATTTCGGGGTCCCCGTGGGTATTTTTGGGGTACCTCTCGCAGGTGCGGCACTCGCAGCCGCGGTTGCCCTCTCCGAAGAAGCCGTCGCCATAGAAACAGGTGATTTCTGCCCGGGGGGGGATGTCCCGCAGCGCCTGCACCCGCGCCCCGCCCGGCGCCGACACGAACTGCGCCCCAAAACGGGAGAGAAATGTGAAACCAAAAACGGGACCCCAAAAACGGGACCCCAAAAAGGGGAGAGAGACGTGAGACCGAAAACGGGACACCAAAAATGGGAAAGACCCGAAAACGGGACCCTGAAAACGGGACCCCAAAAATAGGAGAGAAACAGTGAGGCTGAAAACGGGACCCTGAAAATGGGACCCCAAAAATGGGAGAGACCCGAAAACGGGACCCCGAAAACAGGACCCCGAAAATGGGAGAGAAATGGTGAGACCGAAAACGGGAAACCAAAAATGGGACCCCAAAAATGGGAGAGACATGGTGAGGCCAAAAATGGGAAACCAAAAACGGGACCCCAAAAATGGGAGAAACCCAAAAACAGGATCCCGAAAATGGGAGAGACACGGTGAGACCAAAAACGGGACCCCAAAAATGGGAGAGACACGGTGAGACTGAAAATGGGAAACCAAAAACGGGACCCCCAAAAATGGGAGAGACCCAAAAATGGGAGAGAAACAGTGAGGCCAAAAACGGGACCCCAAAAATGGGAGAGACCCGAAAACGGGAGAGACCCGAAAATGGAAGAGACACGGTGAGACCAAAAATGGGAAACCAAAAATGGGACCCCAAAAACGGGAGAGAAATGTGAGACCAAAAATGGGAAACCAAAAATGGGATCCTGAAAACGGGAGAGACCCAAAAACGGGAGAGAGACGTGAGACCGAAAACAGGAAACCAAAAACGGGAAACCAAAAACGGGAAACCAAAAACGGGAGAGAAATGTGAGACCAAAAATGGGACCCCGAAAACAGGAGAGAGACCATTTCCCCCTCATGTTTCCCCCCTTTTCCCCTCATGTTTTCCCCATTTTCCCCTCAAGTTTCTCTCCATTTTCCCCTCACGATTTCCTCTATTTTCCCCTCACATTTCCCGCTCTTTTTCCCCCCTCATGTTCCTCCATTTTCCCCCTCGCATTTCCCCCATTTTCCCCTCACATTTCCCACCCTTTTCCCCCTATTTCTCTCCCTTTTCCCCTCACATTTCCTGCCCTTTTCCCCCTCAGGTTTCCCTCCATTTTCCCCCTCATGTTTCTCAAAATTTTCCTCTCATATTTCCTGCCTTTCTCCCCTCACGTTTCCCCTGTTTTCCCCTCACATTTCCTTCCATTTTCCCCTCATATTTCCGACCCTTTTCCCTTCACATTCCCTGCCCTTTCCCCCCTCACATTTCCCCTCATTTTCCCCTCAAGTTTCTCTCCATTTTCCCCTCACGTTTCCCGCTCTTTTTCCCCCCTCACGTTCCTCCATTTTCCCCCTCGCATTTCCCCCATTTTCCCCTCACATTTCTCTCCCTTTTCCCCCTCACATTTCCCACCTTTTTTCCCCTCACATTTCCCACCTTTTTCCCCTCACATTTCCCACCATTTTCCCCCCACATTTCCCCCCCTTTCCCCTCACATTTCTCTCCCTTTTCCCCTCACATTTCCCTCCATTTTTCCCCTCACCTTTCCCCGCCCTTTTCTCCCCTCACAATTCCCGCCCTTTTTCTCCCCTCACAATTCCCGCCCTTTTCTCCCCTCACAATTCCCGCCCATTTCCCCTCACACTCCCCACCCCAAACCCAACCTTTTTTCACCCCAAAACCCCCCAAAAAAACCCTTTTTAAACTCACCCTGCAGTTCGGCCGACAATCTGAGGACAAAGCAGCACCATCAGCACCCGCTGGAGGCCCCCACAGCGCCCGGGTGCGTCCTGAGGGCGCTCGGGGGCCTTGAGGGGTGGGTGGGGAAGGGGCGGGGAGTGGAACTACAGGAGGGAATTTTTTTGTGTTTTAGCCGCATTTCGGGGCAGTTTCGGGCTCCCACCGTGGTTGATGAAGGCGGCCGGCCCCAGCCACAGCTGGGTTTTCCTGCGGCGGGTGGAGTACATGAGGCTGAAGTCGTTGTCCCCAGCCCGCAGCAGCGCCCGGTCCGAGCCCCGCAGCTCCACACTGCAGCCGCCCAGCAGCTCCAGCGTCTCGTGTTTCTGCCTGCACGGCCAAAAATAGGGGAAAAACTCAAATTTTGGGGTTTTAAAAAAAATTTAAAGGGTTTTGGAGAAGTTTAAAAGGTGGATTTTTGTAGAGATAGCAGGGCTGTAGAGTTAGGCCCCATATGCCCCACAGCTCCACGCTGCAGCCGCCCAGCAGCTCCAGCCTCTCGTGTTTCTGCCTGCACCCACAAAAACGGGAAAAAACCCCAAGTTTTGAGGAAAAATTTAAACTTTAAAAGGTTTTGGGGAAGTTTAAAATGTACATTTTTGTAGAAATAGCAGGGCTGTAGAGTTGGGCCCTGTAGGCCCCACAGCTCCACGCTGCAGCCGCCCAGCAGCTCCAGGGCAGTTTTTGGGGTGGTTTTTGGGGCAGTTTTTGGGGTTTTTGGGCTCACCACGTGCGCGTTGCCACCACCCTGGCGCCGTTGGTGTCCCGGCTGTAGCGGGTGCAGGGGTTTTGGGGTTTTTGGATATTTTGGGATATTTTGCAGGTTTCAGGGCAGTTTTTGGGGTGGTTTTTGGGGTTTTTGGCTCACCACGTGCGCGTTGCCACCACCCTGGCGCCGTTGGTGTCCCGGCTGTAGCGGGTGCAGGGGTTTTGGGGATTTTGGGATATCAGGGTGGTTTCAGGGTGGTTTTTGGGATATCAGGGTGGTTTTTGGGGCAGTTTTTGGGGTAGTTTTTGGGGTTTTTGGGCTCACCACATGCGCGTTGCCACCACCCTGGCGCCATTGGTGTCCCGGCTGTAGCGGGTGCAGGGGTTTGGGGTGGTTTTTGGGTACTTTAGGATATTTTAGGGTTTCAGGGCAGTTTTTGGGGTGGATTTTGGGTATTTTTTGGGGTTTTTGGCTCACCACGTGCGCGTTGCCACCACCCTGGCGCCGTTGGTGTCGCGGCTGTAGCGGGTGCAGGGGTTTTGGGGTTTTTTGGATATTTTGGGATATCAGGGCAGTTTTTGGGGTGGATTTTGGGTATTTTTTGGGGTTTTTGGCTCACCAGGTGCGCGTTGCCACCACCCTGGCGCCGTTGGTGTCCCGGCTGTAGCGGGTGCAGGGATTTTGGGGCGGTTTTGGGGTTTTTGGGTACTTTAGGATATTTTGCAGGTTTCAGGGCAGTTTTTGGGGCAGTTTTTGGGGTTTTTGGGCTCACCAGGTGCGCGTTGCCACCACCCTGGCGCCGTTGGTGTCCCGGCTGTAGCGGGTGCAGGGGTTTGGGGTATTTTGGGATATTTTAGGGTTTCAGGGCAGTTTTTGGGGCAGTTTTTGGGGTTTTTGGATATTTTGGGGTTTCAGGGCAGTTTTTAGGGTATTTTTTGGGGTTTTTTGGGCTCACCATGTGCGCGTTGCCACCACCCTGGCGCCGTTGGTGTCGCGGCTGTAGCGGGTGCAGCGCTGGATGCTGAAGCCGCTCTCGGGCAGGAGCGTCCGCAGGTACCGGAACACCTGGGGGGGGGGGAAAAGGGGGAAACCAGGGGGGCTCGGGACCCCCACAGGGACCCCAGAACCCCAAAAACCCTGCCCTGACCCCACTGAGACCCCAAAACCCTGCCCTGACCCCACTGAGACCCCAAAACCCCTCCCTGTGCCCCACAGACCCCCCTGTGCCCTCCTTAGGGACCCCTCCAGAGCCCCCCCGTGCATCCCTCGCCCCCCAAATCCCCCCAGAGACCCCCCAAAGACCACCCCAGACCCCCCTATACCCATCAGGACCCCCCAAATCCCCCCAAATCCCTCCCCAGACCCCCCCAAAACCCCTCTAGGGACACCCCAGACCCCTCCAGGGACCCCCCAAACTCCCCCTAGGACACCCCAAAACCCCTCAGGACCCCCCCCAGCATCCCCCAAATCTCTCCCAGGACACCCCAAACCCCCCCCAGGACACCCCAAACCTTCCCCAGGACCCCCCGATCCCCCCTAGGACACCCCAAAACCCCTCAGGACCCCCCCAGCATCCCCCAGATCCACCCAGGGACCCCCCAAACCCCCCCCAGGACCCCCCAGATCCCCCCCAGGACCCCCCCAAACCCCCCATAGGACCCCCCAAACTCCCCCCAGACACCCCCCTATAATCCCCATAGGGACCCCCCAAACCCCCCCAGGACCCCCCCAGATTCCCCCAGGACCCCCCAAACCCCCCCAGGACCCCCCCAACCGCCCCCCGGTTCCCCGTACGTGGTTTTTGAGCGCTGCCCGCTGCGCCGGGCGCCGCTGGCGGAAGAACGCGGGGGCCCAGGCCCCGCTCAGCGTCCGCCAGGCGGCCTCGAGGTCCCGGCGCTGCCGGAAGGCGGCGATGGCCGCGCGGAGCTGGGCCCGGCGCCGCAGCGCCGGTAACGGGCTGGGAACGGGGGAGAATCGGTAACGGGAACGGGACAGGGGGAACGGGACAGACCCGGGACAGCCGCCATGGTAACGGGCTGGGAACGGGGGGAAATCGGGAACGGGAACGGGACAGGGACAGCAAACAGCGAGACCGGGAGAGACTCGGGACCGGGACCGGGACCGGGGAGAGAATCGGGACCGGGATGGGACAGCGGGAACGGGAGAGACTCGGGACCGAGACCAGGGAGAGAATCGGGACCGGGATGGGGACAGCGAGAAGCGGGACCGGGAGAGACTCAGGACAGCGGGAACGGGAGAAACTCGAGACCAGGATGGGACAGCGGGAACCGGGACAGGGACAGCAGGACCGGGACCGGGAGAAACTCGGGACCGGGACACCGGGACGGGGATCCCACACACCGGGACAAGGTCTCCGCACTCCGGGCCCCACCGAGGTGACGGCCCCGGCACAGGGACCCCCTCAGCACCCCCGCCCCGCCCCGTTCTTCCCCTCCGGGTGTTCCCCGCCTCGGCCCCTCAGGAGCGCGGTTCTCCCTCCCGGTGCCCGCTCCCGGTGTCCCCGGGCTCACCTGACGCCCATTTTGTGCGTTCGGAAGCCGAGCACCGAGTCCAGCACGAGGCTCGTGGCCAGGTCATCGTTCTCGCAGAGCTCCCGCGCCGTCACCGCCGTCCCCGCCGCCCGGGCCCGCATGGGCTGCGGCCGCCGCCGCCGCCTCCGCCGCGCCTGCAGCACCGGGAGCAGCACCGGGAGCGTCACCGGGAGCTGCCGCGGCGCGGGACCCCGAGCACGGGGCGAGCCCCGGGAGCCCCGTCCCGGCCGTTACCGCAGCGCCGCGGCTGCGGGACCGGCCGGGGCCGCCGCCGGTACCGGGCCCGGCGCGGCCCCGGCGCCGCCGCCCGCCCGCTCCCGCCGCCCGCTCCGCCATCCCCATTGGCCGCCTGCCTCCCGCGCCGCCGCTCCGATTGGCTGCCCGCGGGGAGTCCCGCCCCCTCCGTGAGGCGCTCGGCGAGATGATTGGTGGAAGCGGCGGCGCCACCGCATTGGTCAGCGGCGTTGCGGGCGTGCTATTGGTCCAGAGAGAGGCCGCTCAAGCCGCGCTATCATTTCATTGGCTAAAACCGCGCGGGTCCCGCCCTTTCCCTTCCATTGGCTAAACCCCACCGCCCTCCTCTTTTCCTATTGGCCTTCTCCTTACCAAGCTTCCCTCGTATTGGTGAAACGCGCTGTCACTCATCACCACAGCCTCACAATGAGCCCAGCGTGTGGCCGGCCATAAACAATACACTCGAGGCCCCGCCTCTTCCGCCGCCAGGCCCCGCCTCTTCCGCCCATGGGCTCCGCCTTTTCCAAGATGGCGCCCGCCAGGCGCGGCGGGCGGCATTAGCGGGGCCGGGCGGTACCGGGCGGGACCGGGGCGGTCCCGGAGCGCTCCCGGCGGGGCCCGGAGCGGCCGCGAGGCCTCTGCGAGCGGCGATGGCGGCGGCGGCGGGCGGCGGGGCCGGCGGGGGCCGGCGGGAGCCGCCTCACACGCTGCAGGGGCTGCTGGAGATGGCGGTGGTGGCCGGGGAGGCGCAGCCCGAGCCCCGGCAGCCCATGGCCGAGGAGGTGAGCGACGCTTTTGGGAGGCTTTGGGGCTTTTGGGGGGATTTTTGGAGCTTTTTGGGGCTTTTTGGGTCATTTTGGGGCAGTTCCGGGGGTCCCTGAGGGGCTTGGGGGGGTCTGGGGGGGTCCCGGGGATGATTGAGGCTCCCAGAGGCTGATTCTGAGGTAAATTTTGCTGATTTTGAGGTAATTTTTGCTCATTTGGGGGTAACTCCGCCTCATTTTGTGGAAATTTGGGCTCCCAGGGGCCCATTTTGGGGCTTTTGGGCCTTTTTGGGCTCTTTGGGGCCGCTCCGGGGCTCCCTGAGGCGTTTGAGGCGTCCGAGGGACGATTCGGGGTCCCAGGGGCTGATTTCGAGGTAATTTTTTGCCGATTTTGAGGTAAATTTTGCCGATTTTGAGGTAAATTTTGCCGATTTTGAGGTAAATTTTACTGACCCGCCCCATCTCGCAGAAATTTGAGGTCCCGGGAGGCGATTTTGGGGTAATTCTGGTCGATTTTGGGGTCATTTTGGACAATTTCACCCAATTTTCCCCCTCAGAGGCAGCGGTGGCTCTGAGCTGGGACATCCAAGGCTCTTGGTTAATTCCAGTGGAACTTTATTACAATTTTGAATAATTTTATGATAATCTTTAATAATTTTATGATAATTTTGGATAATTTTATGATAATTTTGGACAATTTCACCCATTTTTTCCCCTCAGAGGCAGCGGTGGCTCCGAGCTGGGACATCCAAGGCTCTGGGTTAATTATGGGTTTATTCCAGCGGAACTTTGGGATATTTTTGGGTAATTTGGGATATTTTTCGGTAATTTGGGATATTTTGGATAATCTGGGATAACTTTGGGATATTTTTATGATCATTTTGGGTGATTTTTGTCGTTTCTGAGGCCCTCTCAGGCCCTGGCTCCACCAGCGCCGAGCTCCAGCGCTGCCTGCGGGCCCTGGGCTCTCTCTGGCTTCATTTCTATGCTAATTTATGCTAATTTATCCTAATTTTTATTAATTTCTCTCTCTCCAGAGGCAGCAGTGGCTCCATGAGGCCGTGTCCCAGGCCCTGGGGTCATTCTGGGTTAACCCCATGGAACTTCTAGATAATTTTATGATAATTTATGCTAATTTTATGCTAATTTATGCCAATTTCCCCCGGTTTTCCCCTCTAGAGGCAGCAGTGGCTCCGTGAGGCCGTGTCCCAGGCCCTG
Source organism: Agelaius phoeniceus (assembly GCF_020745825.1). NCBI lineage: Eukaryota > Metazoa > Chordata > Aves > Passeriformes > Icteridae > Agelaius > Agelaius phoeniceus. The sequence continues at coordinate 22,906 of NW_026531288.1, read as the reverse complement.
GGTTCATTCTGGGTTAACCCCATGGAACTTTTGGATAATTTCAGATAATTTAATGATATTTTATGCTAATTTATGATAATTTATGCTAATTTCTCCCCTCCAGAGGCAGCAATGGCTCCGTGAGGCCGTGTCCGAGGCCCTTTCAGGCTCTGGCTCCATCCGGGCCCAGCTCCAGCGCTGCCTGTGGCTCTGGGCTCGTTCCTATGCTAATTTTATGCTAATTTATGCTAATTTCTCCCCGTTTTTCCCCTCCAGAGGCAGCAGTGGCTCCGTGAGGCCCTGGGTTCACTCTGGGTTAACCCCATGGAACTTTTAGATAATGTCACATAATTGTATGGTAATTTTAGATACTTTTATGGTAATTTATGCTAATTTATGCTAATTTCGCCCCGTTTTTTTCCCCTTCAGAGGCAGCAGTGGCTCCATGAGGCCGTTTCCGAGGCCCTGTCGGGCTCTGGTTCCATCAGGGCCCAGCTCCAGCGCTGCCTGCGCCTCTGGGCTCATTCCTATGCTAATTTATGCTAATTTTATGCTAATTTATGCTAATTTCTTCCAGTTTTTCCCCCTCCAGAGGCAGCAGTGGCTCCGTGCGGCCCTGGGTTCGTTCTGGGTTAACCCCATGGAACTTTAAGATAACTTTATGCTAATTTATGATATTTTTATGCTAATTTATGCTAATTTTGCCCCGTTTTTCCCCCCCAGAGGCAGCAGTGGCTCCCTGAGGCCGTGTCCCAGGCCCTGGGTTCATTCTGGGTTAACCCCATGGAACTTTTGGATTATTTCAGATAATTTAATGATATTTTATGCTAATTTATGATAATTTATGCTAATTTCTCCCCGTTTTTTTCCCTCCAAAGGCAGCAGTGGCTCCATGAGGCCGTGTCCCAGGCCCTGGGTTCATTCTGGGTTAACCCCATGTAACTTTTAGATGATTTATGCTAATTTTATGCTAATTTATGCTAATTTCTCCCCTCCAGAGGCAGCAGTGGCTCCGTGAGGCCCTGGGTTCATTCTGGGTTAACCCCATGGAACTTTTAGATAATGTCACATAATTGTATGGTAATTTTAGATACTTTTATGCTAATTTATGCTAATTTCTCCCCGTTTTTTCCCCTCCAGAGGCAGCAGTGGCTCCGTGAGGCCGTGTCCGAGGCCCTGTCGGGCTCTGGCTCCATCAGGGCCCAGCTCCAGCGCTGCCTGCGGGTCCTGGCCGGGCCCTGTCCCGGGGAGGCGGCGCCCGAGCGGGGCCTGGGGGACACCGGGGGCCACGAGGGGGCGCTGGAGGAGCTGGCGGAGCTCTGCGAGAGCCTGGACTGCGCCAACGGTGACAGTGGGGGCGTTGGGGGCACTCTGGGGTCACTCTGGGGGCATTGGGGTCAGTCAGGGGTCATTGGGGTCAGTCAGGGTCATTGGGGGGCATTGGGGTCAGTCAGGGTCATTGGGGTCATTGGAGTTATTGGGGTCACTCAGGGTCACTCAGGGGGCATTCAGGGCATTTGGGGTCATTCAGGGGTCATTGGAGTTATTGGGGTCACTCAGGGGGCATTGGGGGCATTTGGGGTCACTCAGGGGTCATTGGGGTCATTGGGGTCACTCAGGGTCACTCAGGGCTGCTTTGGGGTGGATTTTGTGCCATTTTTGCCTCTTTAACCCCATTTTTTCCCATTTTTTCCCCTTTTAACCCCATTATCCCCCAGAATTCTGCTCCCTGGGTGGCCTGGAGGTGGCGCTGTCCCTCCTGGGATGATTTGGGGCTGAATTTTGGGTCATTTTCCCCATTTTTAACCCGTTTTAACCCCAATTTTCACCATTTTAACTCCGTTTTTTCCCATTTTAACCCAATTTTTGCTCTTTTCTCCCCAGAATTCTGCTCTTTAGGCGGCCTGGAGGTGGCCCTGTCCCTGCTGGGTCACCGCTGGCCCCCTCTCTGTGCTGGGGCTGAATTTGGGGCTGAATTTGGGGCTGAATTTGGGTGGTTTTGGGCCATTTTAACCCCATTTTTCCCCATTTTAATCCCGTTTTTTCCCATTTTGACCCAATTTTTTGGTTTTTCACCCCAGAATTCTGCTCTTTAGGAGGCCTGGAGCTGGCCCTGTCCCTGCTGGGTCACCGCTGGCCCCCTCTCCGTGCTGGGGCTGCTGGGCTGGGGGTGCCTGGGGCTGAATTTGGGGCTGAATTTGGGCGGTTTTTGGGCCATTTTAACCCATTTTCCCCATTTTACACCCCGTTTTTTCCCATTTTTTCCCATTTTGACCCAATTTCCCATTTTTCTCCCAGATTCTGCTCCCCTGGGCGGCCTGGAGGTGGCGCTGTCCCTCCTGGGATGATTTGGAGCTGAATTTTGGGTCATTTTCTGCCACTTTCTCCCATTTTAACCCAATTTTCACCATTTTAACTCCGTTTTTTCCCATTTTGACCCAATTTTTTGGTTTTTCTCCCCAGAATTCTGCTCTTTAGGCGGCCTGGAGGTGGCCCTGTCTCTCCTGGGTCACCGCTGGCCCCCTCTCCGTGCCGGGGCTGAATTTGGGGCTGAATTTGGGGCTGAATTTGGGCCGTTTTGGGCAATTTTAACCCCATTTTTTCCCATTTTGACCCAATTTTTTGGTTTTTCTCCCCAGAATTCTGCTCTTTGGGAGGCCTGGAGGTGGCCTTGTCCCTGCTGGGTCACCGCTGGCCCCCTCTCCGTGCTGGGGCTGAATTTGGGTGGTTTTGGGCCATTTTAAACCCCGTTTTTTCCCATTTTTTCCCATTTTTTTCCTATTTTGACCCAATTTTTTGGTTTTTCTCCCCAGAATTCTGCTCTTTAGGAGGCCTGGAGGTGGCCCTGTCCCTGCTGGGTCACCGCTGGCCCCCTCTCCGTGCCGGGGCTGAATTTGGGGCTGAATTTGGGTGGTTTTGGGTGATTTTTGGGCCATTCTAACCCCATTTTCACCCCGTTTTTTCCCATTTTAACCCAAATTTCCCATTTTTCTCCCCAGAATTCTGCTCTTTGGGAGGCCTGGAGGTGGCTCTGTCCCTGCTGGGTCACCGCTGGCCCCCTCTCCGTGCCGGGGCTGAATTGGGTGGTTTTGGCCCATTTTAACCCCGTTTTAACCCATTCTAACCCCATTTTAACCCCATTTTTTCCCATTTTGACCCAATTTTTTGGTTTTTCTCCCCAGAATTCTGCTCTTTAGGAGGCCTGGAGGTGGCCCTGTCCCTGCTGGGTCACCGCTGGCCCCCTCTCCGTGCCGGGGCCGCGCGGCTCCTGGGCTGCTGTGCCCAGAACCTTCCGGAAGCTCAGGGCCGGGCGCTGGCCCTGGGGGCTCTGCCCGCGCTCCTGGGGCTGCTCCGCGCTGACCCCGAGCCCCGCGTGGCCCCAAACGCGCTCTTCGCACTCTCATGTGAGTAATGGGATTTTGGGGGGAATTTGGGGGAATTTGGGGGATTTTTTTGGGGTTTTTTGGGGATTTTTTGGGATTTTTTTGGGAATTTTGAGGGATTTTTTGTGATTTTTTGGAGGTTTTTTGGGATTTTTTAATATTTTTTGGGATTTTTTGGGGGTTTTTTTTGGGGAATTTTGGGGAATTTTTGGGGGTTTTTTTTGGGAATTTTTTGGGATTTTTTGGGGAATTTTGAGGGATTTTTTTGGGGATTTTTTGTGATTTTTGGGGGATTTTTGGGGAATTTTTGGTGATTTTTTTGGTGGTTTTTTGGGATTTTTTAGTGATTTTTTGGTGGTTTCTTAGGGTTTTGGGGGATTTTTGAGGGATTTTTTGTGTTTTTTTGGGGTTTTTTGGGGTTTTTTGGGATTTTTTTGGGATTTTTGGGGAATTTTTAGGGATTTTTTGGGGATTTTTTAGGGATTTTTTGGGGGATTTTTTGAGGGTTATTTCGGGATTTTTTGGGGAACTTTTAGGGATTTTTTTGGGATTTGTTTGGGATTTTTTTGGGATTATTTCAGATTTTTTTTGTGATTTTTTTGGTGATTTTTGGGGGGGTTTGGGGTTTTTTGGGGGATTTTTTTGGATTTTTGGGGGAATTTTTTGGGATTTTTTTTGGGATTATTTCAGATTTTTTTGGTGATTTTTTGGTGATTTTTGGGGGGGTTTTGGGGTTTTTTTGGGGATTTTTTGGGGTTTTTTAGGGTTTTTTTTGGATTTTTGGGGAATTTTTGAGGATTTTTTGGGGTTTTTTTGGGGATTATTTTGGGATTTTTTTGGGGATTTTTTGGGGGGTTTTTGGGGATTTTTTGGGATTTTTTTGTGATTTTTTGGGGATTTTTTGGGGATTTTTTAATATAATTTTCTGACTTTTTGGGGATTTTTTAGGGATTTTTGGGATTTTTTTGGGGATTTTTTAATAGATTTTTCTGATTTTTTAGGGATTTTTTGGGGATTTTTTTGGGATTTTTTAATATATTTTTTGGGATTTTTTGGGGGTTTTTTTTGGGGTTTTTTGGGGATTTTGGGGGATTTTTTTGGGATTTTTTGGAAGGATTTTTGGATTTTTTTGCGGGTTTTTTTTGGGTTTTTTTGGAGAATTTTGGAAATTTTTCGGAATTTTTTCGGAATTTTTTTTTATTTTTTGGGATTTTTGGGGAATTTTTTGGGATTTTTTGGGGTATTTTTGGGATTTTTTCGGAATCTTTTTCAGATTTTTGGGGATTTTTTGGGGGATTTTTTGGGGAATTTTGGGGAATTTTTAGGGATTTTTTGGGGATATTTTTGTGATTTTTGGAGAATTTTTGGGGATTTTTTGGGATTTTTTTGAGGGATTTTTGAGGATTTTTTGGGATTTTTTGGGGATTTTTTTGGGGATTTTTTTTGGGATTTTATTGGGGATTTTTTTGGGATTTTTTCGGAATTTTTTTTGGATTTTTTGGGGAATTTTGGAGGATTTTTTGGGGTTTTTTGGGAAATTTTTAGGGATTTTTGGGGGGATTTTTTGAGGGATTTTTGGGGCATTTTCGGGGATTTTTGGTGGTTTTTTGGGATTTTTGGAGGGATTTTTGGGATTTTTTTGGGGTTTTTCTGGGGGTTTTTTTGGAGAATTTTGGGAATTTTTTTGATTTTTTTGGGATTTTTTATATATTTTTTGGGATTTTTTGAGGGATTTTTTTGGGATTCTTTTGGGATTTTTTTGGATTTTTAGGGGTTTTTTTTTATTTTTGGGGGAATTTTGGGGATTTTTTGGGGATTTTTTTTTGATTTTTTAAGATATTTTTTGGGATTTTTTAATATATTTTTGGGATTTTTTGGGGTTTCTTGGGATTTTTTGGGGTTTCTTGGGATTTTTTTGGGGATTTTTTTGGTATTTTTGTGACTTTTTTTTTACTTTTTTGGGATTTTTTTTGGGGCATTTTTGGGGCATTTCGGGGGCATTTTTGGGATTTTTTGGATGGTTTTTTGGGATTTTTTTGGATTTTTTTGAGGGATTTTTGGACTTTTTTGGGGTTTTTTGGGGGGTTTTTTGGGATTTTGTAGTGATTTTTGGGGGATTTTTGGTTTGGATTTTTTGAGGGATTTTTAAAGTGATTTTTTGGGATTTTTTTGGGATTTTTTCAGATTTTTGAGGGATTTTTTGGGGATTTTTTTGGGGGGGTATTTTTGTGACTTTTTTCAGATTTATTTTTGTGATTTTTTGGGGGATTTTTTTTTATTTTTTGGGGGTTTTTTGGAGATTTTTTGGGGATTTTTTGGGGGATTTTTGGGGCATTTTCAGGGATTTTTGGTGGTTTTTTTGGGATTTTTTGGAGGGATTTTTGGGATTTTTTAGTGATTTTTGTGGGATTTTTTGGGGATTTTTGGGGATTTTTTGGAGAATTTTGGGGAATTTTTAGGGATTTTTTGGAGAGTTTTGGGGGTTTTTTGGGGGACTTTTTGGGGGATTTTTGGGGCATTCTTGGGGATTTTTGGTGTTTTTTTGGATTTTTTGGGATTTTTTTGAGGGATTTTTGGGATTTTTTGGAGGATTTTCTGAGGAATGGTTTTGGGGATTTTTGGGGATTTTTTGGGGGTTTTTGGGGATTTTTTAGTGATTTTTTTAGTGATTTTTGGGATTTTTAAGTGATTTTTGGGGGAATTTTTTGGGAATTTTTAAGGATTTTTTGGGATTTTTTGGGGGATTTTTTGAGGGATTTTGGGGATTTTTTGAAGGATTTTTTGAGGGATTTTTTGGGGGATTTTTGGGGGGATTTTTTGGGGATTTTTGGGAAATTTTTTTGGGATTTTATTGGGGGATTTTTGGGAATTTTTGGGGATTTTTTGGGGATTGGGGGTATTGGGGAGGTTGGGGGGATGGGGGATTTTGGGGGATTTTGGAGATGTTTTGGGGGATTTTTGGGGATTTTTTGGGATTTTTTTGGGGCTTTTGGGGGATTTTTTGGGGTGGTTTTGGGGGATTTTTTGGGATTTTTGTGCCGTTTTAAACCCCGTTTTTCCCCCTCCAGGCCTGGTGAGGGCCCAGCCCCAGGGGCTGCAGGAGCTCGAGGCTCTGGGGTGGATTTGGGGCAGATTTTGGGGTTTGGTGCAGATTTTGGGGTTTTTGGGGTTTCTGGGGTGGTTTTTTATCGATTTTTGTGTCATTTTTCCCGTTTTTGGCCGTTTTAACCCCGTTTTTTCCCCCTCCAGGCCTGGTGAGGGCCCAGCCCCAGGGGCTGCAGGAGCTCGAGGCTCTGGGGGCGGATTTGGGGCAGATTTTGGGGTTTTTGGGGTGGATTTTGGGTTTTTCGTGCAGATTTTGGGGTTTTTGGGGTTTCTGGGGTGGTTTTTTTATCGATTTTTGTGTCATTTTTCCCGTTTTTGGCCGTTTTAACCCCGTTTTTTCCCCCTCCAGGCTCCCCCTCCAGGCCTGGTGAGGGCCCAGCCCCAGGGGCTGCAGGAGCTCGAGGCCCTGGGGTGGATTTGGGGCAGATTTTGGGGTTTTTGGGGTGGATTTGGGGTTTTTGGGGTGGTTTTTTATCGATTTTTGTGTCATTTTTCCCGTTTTTGGCCGTTTTAACCCCGTTTTTCCCCCTCCAGGCCTGGTGAGGGGCCCAGCCCCAGGGGCTGCAGGAGCTCGAGGCTCTGGGGTGGATTTGGGGCAGATTTTGGTGCAGATTTTGGGGTTTTTGGTGCAGATTTTGGGGTTTTTTGGGGTTTCTGGGGTGGTTTTCTGTCAATTTTTGTGTCATTTTTCCCGTTTTTGGCCGTTTTAACCCCGTTTTTCCCCCTCCAGGCCTGGTGAGGGCCCAGCCCCAGGGGCTGCAGGAGCTCGAGGCCCTGGGGTGGATCTGGAGCAGATTTTGGGGTTTTTGGTGCAGATTTTGGGGTTTTTGGGATTTTTGGGGTGGTTTTTTATCGATTTTTGTGTCATTTTTCCCGTTTTTGGCCGTTTTAACCCCATTTTTTCCCCCTCCAGGCCTGGTGAGGGCCCAGCCCCAGGGCCTGCAGGAGCTCGAGGCTCTGGGGTGGATTTGGGGCAGATTTTGGGGTTTTTGGTGCAGATTTTGGGGTTTTTGGGGTTTTTGGGGTGGTTTTCTGTTGATTTTTGTGTCATTTTTCCCGTTTTTGGCCATTTTAACCCCATTTTTTCCCCCTCCAGGCCTGGTGAGGGCCCAGCCCCAGGGGCTGCAGGAGCTCGAGGCCCTGGGGGGGCTGGAGGTGCTGGGGGGGGCCCTGCAGAGCCCCCCACCCCCCCCTGAGGGCCCGCGCCGCCTTCCTGCTGCACTGCCTGCTCAAGGAGCACCCCCGCCTCAAAGGTCAGCCCCCAAAAACCGCCCAGATTCACCCCAAAAACTGCCCTGAAACACCCTCAGTTCCATCCTGACAGGGAGAAACCCAAAAAATCCCGAAATTCCCACAAAATTCCCACAAAAATCGCCCCAAAACCGCCCAGGTTCACCCCAAAAACCACCCTGAAATACCCTCAGTGCCACCCTGGGAGTGAGAGCCCAAAAAATCCCGAAATTCCCACAAAATTCCCAAAAAAAATCCCCCAAATTCACCCCAAAAACCACCCTGAAATACCCTCAGTTCCACCCTGGGAGTGAGAGCCCAAAAAACCCCAAAATTCCCACAAAATTCCCCCAAAAATCGCCCCAAAATCCCCCAGATTCACCCCAAAAACCGCCCTGAAATACCCTCGGTGCCACCCCCACAGGGAGACCCCAAAAAACCCCCAAAATTCACACAAAAGTTGCCCCAAAATCCCCCAAATTCACCCCAAAAACCGCCCTGAAATCCCCTTGGTTCCATGCCGGCAATGAGACCCCAAAAAGCTCCAAAAAACCCCAACATTCCCCCCAAAATCCCCCAAATTCACCCAAAAACTGCCCAGGAACCCCCTCAGTACCACCCCAGCAATGAGACCCTAAAGAATCCCAAAATTCCCACAAAATTCCCACAAAAATCGCCCCAAAACCGCCCAAATTCACCCCAAAAACAGCCCTGAAATACCCTCAGTGCCACCCCCACAGGGAGACCCCAAAAAAACCCGAAATTCCCACAAAATTCCCACCAAAATCGCCCCAAAATCCCCCAGATTCACCCCAAAAACCACCCTGAAATACCCTCAGCTCCATCCTGACAGGGAGAACCCAAAAAATCCCGAAATTCCCACAAAATTACCCCCAAAATCGCCCAAATTCACCCAAAAACCACCTGAAATACCCTCAGTTCCACCCCCACAGGGAGACCCCAAAAAATCCCGAAATTCCCACAAAAATCGCCCCAAAATCCCCCAAATTCACCCCAAAAACCGCCCTGAAATCCCCTTGGTTCCATGCCGGCAATGAGACCCCAAAAAAACCCCGAAATTCCCACCAAAATCGCCCCAAAACCGCCCAAATTCACCCCAAAAACTGCCCTGAAACCCCCTCGGTACCACCCCGGCAGGGAGACCCCAAAAAGCTCCAAAATTCCCCCAAAATTCCCCCCAAAATCCCCCAGATTCACCCCAAAAACTGCCCTGGAATCCCTTTGGTGCCAACCTGGGAGTGAGGCCCCAAAAAATCCTGAAATTCCCACAAAATTCCCACAAAAATCGCCCCAAAACTGCCCAAATTCACCCCAAAAACTGCCCTGAAATACCCTTGGTGTCACCTCAGGAGTCAGACCACAAAAAACCCCAAAATTCCCACAAAATTCCCACAAAAATCGCCCCCAAATCCCCCAAATTCACCCCAAAAACCGCCCTGAAACCCCCTTGGTACCACCCTGGGAATGAGACCCCAAAATTCCCACAAAAATCGCCCCCAAAACCACCCAAATTCACCCCAAAAAACTGCCCTGAAACCCCCTCAGTACCACCCTGGGAATGAGACCCCAAAATTTCCACCAAAATCGCCCCAAAATCCCCCAAATTCACCCCAAAAACCACCCTGGAATCCCCTCAGTTCCACCCTGGCAGGGAGACCCCAAAAACCACAAAATTCCCACAAAAATCCCCCCAAAATCCCCCAAATTCACCCCAAAAAACACCCTGAAATACCCTCGGTACCACCCTGGGAATGAGACCACCAAATTTCCCACAAAAATGCCCCCCAAAATCCCCCAACTTCACCCCAAAAACTGCCCTGGAATACCCTCAGTTCCACCCTGGGAGTGAGAGCCCAAAAAACCCCAAAATTCCCCAAAAAATGCCCCAAATTGACCCCAAAATCCCCGGATTTCACCCCAAAGCCCCTGATGACCCAAAACTCCCAGAATGGACCCAAAATCCCCGGATTTCACCCCAAAATCCCCGTTTTTCACCCCATTTTTTGCAGTTCCCCTGGTGCAGCAGGGCCTGGTCCCGCGGGCGGCGGCGCTGCTGCGCTCCGAGCACGACGGGGCCCACGAGCACGGCCTGGGCACCCTCTGCAGGTACTGAGACCCCCTCCCCAAATTCACAAAAAACACCAAAAATCCCAAAAATAGCAAAATCCCAAAATCCTGGGAACTAACCCCAAAAAACCTGGGAAAAAAAGCTCAAAATTTGGGGAAAATCCATCAAAATCTGGGACCATGGGAATGGGATTGGGCCCATGAGCACGGCCTGGGCACCCCTCTGCAGGTACTGAGACCCCTCCCCAAATTCCTAAAAATCCCAAAAAACACAAAAACACAAAATCCCAAAAATTTGGGGGAAAAAAAACCCAAAAAACCTGGGAAAAATCCATCAAAATTTGGGGAAAAAACATTGAAATTTGGGGCAAAAACATCGAAATTTGGAAGGGAAAAAGGGGAGGGGATGGGGGCACTGAGGGGGCGGAGACCCCTCCCCAAATTCACAAAAACACCAAAAAAACCAAAAAACACAAAAAACTGAAATTTGGGGAAAAAAAAACCCAAAAAACCTGGGAAAAAATCATCAAAATTTGGGGAAAAAACCTCAAAATTTGGGGGAAAAAACCTCAAAATTTGGGGCAAAAACATCAAAATTTGGGGAAAAACCATCAAAATTTGGGGATAAAACATCAAAATTTGGGGCAAAATCATCAAAATTTGAGGGGAAAACTCCAAGAAAAGAGGAAAAAATTCCCAAAAATTCCCATTTAAAAAATCCCAAAATTCAGGGGGAAATCCCAAATTTTGGGGGGTCTTGGGATGGATTTGGGGGGGATTTTTGGGGGATTTTGGGAAATTTTTGGGGGATTTTGGGGATTTTTGTGGGGGATTTTGGGGCAGTTTTTGGGGGGATTTTTGGCTGATTTTGGGGCATTTTTGGCTGATTTTGGGGGTGATTTTGGGGGTGATTTTTTAGGGATTTTGGGGCATTTAAGAGGGATTTTTTGGGGCATTTTTGGCTGATTTTTGGGGGTGATTTTTTAGAGATTTTGGGGCACTTTTTTGGGGGATTTTTGGCTGATTTCAAGGGATTTTTGGGTGGTTTGGGGGAGTTTTTTGGGTGATTTTGGGGCAGTTTTTGGGTGATTTGGGGCAGTTTTTGGCATGGTTTTAGGGGAGTTTTTTGGGTGGTTTTTGGGTGATTTTGGGGCAGTTTTTGGCGTGGTTTTAGGGGAGTTTTTTGGGTAGTTTTGGGGTGGTTTTGGGGCAGTTTTTTGGGTGGTTTTGGGGTGGTTTTGGGGCAGTTTTTGGCTGATTTTGGTGCAGTTTTTTGGGGTGATTTTGGTGCAGTTTTTGGCTGATTTTGGTGCAGTTTTTTGGGGTGATTTTGGGGCAGTTTTTAGGGTGGTTTTGGGGGCAGTTTTTGGCTGATTTTGGGGCAGTTTTTTGGGGTGATTTTGGGGCAGTTTTTTGGGTGGGTTTAGGGGAGTTTTTTTGGGTGGTTTTTGGCTGATTTTGGTGCAGTTTTTGGGGCTGATTTTGGTGCAGTTTTTGTCTGATTTGGGGCATTTTTGGCTGATTTTGGTGCAGTTTTTGGGGCAGTTTTTGGGGCTGATTTTGGTGCATTTTTTGGGGTGATTTTGGGGCATTTTTGGGCTGATTTTGGTGCAGTTTTTGAGCTATTTTTGGGCTCTCTGTGTCTCCTGCTCTTCTCCACTTTGTGATTTTCCCAAAATCCCGGTTTTTCGCCCCCCAGCCTCGGCCTCGGGCTGCCCCGAGGGGCTCCGGGAGTGCCGGGACCCCCGCGCTGGGGCTGGAGGAGCTGCTCAGGGAGCGCCGGGAGCTGCTCCGGGGGCCGCGACGAATTCCAGGTGGGTTTGGGGCAAATTCCAGCGATTTTGGCAAAACACAAAAATGGGGCAAATTCTGGGCGGGTTTGGGTCAGAAATTCCTGGAATTTTGGGGCAAATCCCTTAAATTTGGGAGGGTTTTGGGTGCGGGAGATTCAGGGGGTTTTTGGGGGAAAATCTCAGGATTTTGGGGGTGGGAATTCCTGGAATTTTGGGGTTAATCCCTAAAATTTGGGAGGGTTTTGGGGTGAGGGGAATTCACGGGGTTTTTAGGGTGGAAATTAATGGGATTTGGGGAGGAAGTTCCTGGAATTCTGGGGGAAAATTCCTGGAATTTTGGGGCAAATCCTTGGGATTTTGGGAGGAGAAAACCGCGAGATTTTAGGGCAAATCCCAAGGATTTTGTGGGGGGGCGAAATTCGCAGGATTTTGGGGCAGATCCTCGGGATTTTGGGGGCGAAATCCCCTGGAATTTTGGGGCGATTATCCATGGGATTTTAGGGGGTAAAATCTCTGGGATTTTGGGGAGAATCTGGGAGATTTTGGGGTAAATTCCCAGGAGATTTTGGGGTAAATTCCTGCGATTTCCTCCCCACAGGAAGAGCTGGAATTCTGCGAGCGGCTGCTGCAGCTCTGCTTCGAGACCCCCCCCGAGGAATCCACCATGGACCGATGACCCCAAAACCCCCCAAAATTCCCCCAAAAATGCCCCCAAAAACCCCCAAACGCTGCGAGCCCCCCGAGCCAGGGGGGAATAAACGCTCCGGACCCGACCCTGGCTGAGATTTGGGGGGAAAAAACGGCGCTGGATGACGTCAAAAAGGAAAAAATGGGGAAAAAAAATCGAAATTTTCTTCAAATTCAGCACCGGCAGCGCGGACAGCGCGGGGGCGGGATTATGCTAATTAAGGGGCGTTGTTATGTTAATGACACTGTGTGGAGGCGTGGTTATGTTAATGAGCGTTGTGGGGAAATTACCCTGGCAACCGCGTCCCGGTGGGCGGGGCTTCTCCGCCGTTCTGGCCTCTCATTGGTCCGTTGAAGTTTCCCGCTGTTTCTCTGGCTTCTCATTGGTCGGCGCGCTGAGCACCGGCGCCGTTCTGGCTCGTGATTGGTCAGCGGCGTTGCCGGGGCTCCGTGAGGGCTCGGCCATGGCGGCCGCGCTGGAGGAGGCCGTGGGCACCGTGTGCTGGTGGGGGGCTGTCCCCGGCCATCGATCTCCGCCTTCACCGTGAGCCCACAACCCCCCCTGGCCCTCCCGGTGTTACCGGCGCCGCTCCCGGTGCTCCCGGTGCTCCCGGTGACCGCGGTCCCCTCACGATTTCCCGCAGTCCCGCCGGAACCGGAGGCCTCTGTGCTGCTGGTGGGGGCGGCTGAGGGGCGGCACCTCCTCATGACAGCGGCCCGGGCCCGGCGGGGACCCCCCCGGGACATCACGGTACGGACCGGGACGGGGAGGCGACACCGGTTTGGGGTTCTCCCGGTGTTACCGGAGCTCTCCCGGTGTTACCGGGCCTCTTCCGTAGCTGTTCGTGGCCGAGCAGAGCCCCGAGACCGTGGCTCGCCAGCTCCTGTTCCTGCTGCTGGCGCTGGAAGCACCGGAGAGGCCCCGGCCCGCAGGTACCGGTACACCCGGTAACCCTCCCGGTGACCCTCCCGGTGTCCCCGTTACCCCTCTGGGATGTCCCCAAGGTTTCCCCGGTGTCCCCTCCCGGAAACCCGGATGCCTCCCGGTAACCCCGCTGTCCCTCCCGGTAATTCCCGGTAAATTCCCGGTAATTCCCGGTAAATTCCCGGTGTCCCTCCCGTTGTCCCAGCCCGCGCCGCCGCCATCCTGGAGCTGCTCGGTTCGGGCTCGCTCCGCCCGGGCACGGCCGCGCTGCTGCGGGGGGCGGCGGGGCGGCTCCGCCGATGGATCCGAGCCGGCACCGAACCGGAACCGGGACAGAACCGGGACCGCGATGGACCCGCGGATCTGCGGCTCATGAAGGTCAGAACCGGCACCGGGACCGGAGGGAAGCGGGGCCGGACGGGAGTGGGGAGGAGCGGGGCTGGGACACCGGGACTGCCCGGTGCCGGGATTCTGAGGGCACCGGGAATGGCCGGTACCGGGGTTCTGAGGGCACCGGCACTGTCCGGTACCAGGGTTCTGAGGGCACCGGGAATGGCCGGTACCGGGGTTCTGAGGGCACCGGGACTGCGCGGTACCGGCGTTCTGAGGGCACCGATGCGGTCGGGACCGGCTCTCATTGTCCCGGTTCCCTCCGTTACCGCAGTGCCGGGACCGGGACGCGCTCGAGGCGGTTCTGCAGCGCTGGGAGCGATCGGTGCCGCTACCGGGGGCGGAACCGGAGGCGGTGCCGGTACCGGAGGCGGTGCCGGGACCCCCGGGCTGGGACCGGCGGCTGCGGCGGCGCCTCGGGGCCCGCTACGAGGCGAGGGCGGCGGTGGCGGATTGGGAGCTGCGGATGGCGCTGCACCCTCGGGGGGTAACCGGGGACACCGGGGGGACACCGGGGAGGTGTTGGGGACCCCCCCACTTTGCCCCATTCCCGGTGTGTCCCCAAGGGCCACGTCGGTGTCACCGGCGGAGTTCGGGCGCTGGCGGGAGAGCGGCGACGCCTTCGGCGGAGGGGGAACGACCCGAACCCGACGGTGCTGAGCGACCCCAGACCCCGGGCCGTGAGTACCGGGAGGGACACCGGGACACCGGGAGGGACACCGGGAGGGACAGGGGGACACCGGGAGGGGACAGACGGACACCGGGAGGGACAGACGGACACACGGACACTGCTCTGCTCCCCCATTGTCCAGGACGGGCGCTCGGTGTCCCCCCCCTCCTATTGGGGGGACACGGTCACCGGACCCTTCCTCAGCTTCGGCCTCGGCCCCACCGGGACCCAGAACCCCCCGAAGGTACCGGGGAGGGGTCCCGGGGGTCCCTAATGAGGGGGGGGTCCCGGGGGTGTTTAATGAGGGGAGGGGTCCCAGGGTGTTTAATGAGGGGGGGTCCCGGGGGTGTTTAATGAGGGGAGGGGTCCCCAGGGTGTTTAATGAGGGGGGGGGTCTGGGGTGTTTAATGAGGGGAGGGTCCCAGGGTGTTTAATGAGGGGGGGTCCCCAGGGTGTTTAATGAGGGGAGGGGTCCCAGGGGTGTTTAATGAGGGGGGGGGTCCCAGGGTGTTTAATGAGGGGAGGGGTCCCAGGGGTGTTTATTGGGGAGGGGTCCCGGGGACAGGGGGTTATTTAGGGGGGGTCATTTAGGGGGGGTTATTTGGGGGTTCCCTATTGAGGGGGGGTCTCTCACGGGACCCCTCCCCACCCCAGACGGCCTCCGAGCTGTCCCTGGCCGCTGTCACGGAGCTGCTGCACGAGCTCCTCACCGGGGACACCCCCGGGGACACCCCCAAAAAACCGGGGACACCCCCGGGGACACCCCTGGGAACGGGGACACCCCCGGGGACACCCCAAAAACCGGGGACACCCCCGGGGACACCCCTGGGAATGGGGACACCCCCGGCGACACCCCCAGAACCGGGGACACCCCCGGGGGACACCCCAAAAACCGGGGACACCCCCGGGGGACACCCCCGGGACCGGGGACACCCCCGGGGACACCCCCGGGACCGGGGACACCCCCGGGGATGATCCCAACCCGCTGGGTGAGTTTGTGTCCCCCCCTCCCCTCCCCTGAGTGGCACCTGAGGGTCCCCAACCCCACCAGGACCACTCCCCAAAATCGCCTCAAAATTCGCCTCAAAATTCCCTCGAAATTCCCTCAAAATTCCCCTTAAAATTCCCTCAAAATTCCCTCGAAATTCCCTCAAAATTCCCCTCAAGATCCTCCTCAAATTCCCCCCAAATCCCTCTCAAAATCTCCTCAAAATTCTCTCAAAATCCCCTCAAATTCCCCTTGAAATTCCCTCAAAATCCCCCCCAAAATCTCCTCAAAATTCCCTCAAAATCCCCCTCAAAATTCCCCCAAAATCCCCCCAAAATTCCCTCAAATCCCCCCCAAATTCCCCTCAAAATCTGCTCAAAATCCCGCTCAAAAATCCCCTCAAAATCCTCTCAAAATCCCCCCAAAATCCCCTCAAAATCCCCCCCAAATTCCCCTCAAAATCTGCTCAAAATTCCCTCAAAATCCCCCTCAAAATTCCTTCAAAATCCCCCCAAAATTCCCTTAAAATTCCCCCCCAAAATCCCACCCAGACCCCCCAAATCTCCCCCCAGACCCCTTCAGGACCCCCCAAATTCCCCCCAGACCCAATTGGGGCCCCCAAATCTCCCCATAGACCCCCCCCAGGACCCCCAAATCCCCCCCAAAATTGCCCCAAACCCCCCCAGGATCCCCCAAACCTCCCCCAAACCCTCCCAGGACCCCCCAAATCTACCCCCAAAATTCCCCCAAACTCCCCAGGACCCCCCAAAATTGCCCCAAACCCCCCAGGACCCCCAAATCCCCCTCAGGACCCCCCAATCCCCCCAAGATTCCCCCAAATCTTCCCCCAAACCCCTCCAGGACCCCCCAAATCTGCCCCCAAAATTGCCCCCAAACCCCCCAGGACCCCCCAAACTCCCCCACGACCCCCAAAATCTTCCCCCAAATCCCCCCAAACCCCCCCAGATTGTCCCTAAACCCCCCAGGGACCCCCCAAAATTGCCCCCACCCCCCCCCAGGACCCCCCAAATCCCCCCCAGGACCCCCCAAACCCCCCAGGACCCCCAAACCCCCCCAGGACCCCCCAAAATTGCCCCAAATCCCCCCCAGGACCCCCCAAATCCCCCCCAGGACCCCCCAAAATTCTCCCTTTCCCCTCCCCTTTCCAGGGCCCCTGGCCCCGCTCCCGCTCCGGGTTCGGTTCCTGCCCTTGGGGGGCCCCCCCCGAGACCCCCGCCCCGCCTCGGGGGGCGCTGCCGGCTGCTGGTGCTGGGCTGGAGGTGCCCGGGGGTCCCGGGGGGATTTGGGGGGTCCTGAGGTGAATCTGGGGGGTCCTGGGGGGTTTTGGGGGAGATTTGGGGGTCCTGAGGGGGTTTGGGGGGTCTTGGGGGGGTTCAGAGGGGTCCTAGGGGAGATTTTGGGGGTCCCGGGGGGGTTTCGGGGGGTGTGGGGGAGGTTTTGGGAGGTCCTGGGGGGTTTTGGGGGCAGATTTGGGGGTCCCGGAGGGGGGTTTCGGGGGGTCCCGGGGGGGTCTTGGGGGGGTTCAGAGGGGTTTTGGGAGGAGCTTTGGGGGTCTTGGGGGGGTTCAGAGGGGTCCTAGGGGAGATTTTTGGGGATCTTGGGGGAGTTTGGGGGAGGTTTTGGGGGTCCCGGGGGAGTTTTGGGGGGTCCTGGGGGAGTTTTTGGGGGCTTTGGGGGAGGTTTTGGGGGGTCCCGGGGGTGTTTTGGGGGGTCTGGGGGGGTTTTGGGGGGAGATTTGGGGGTCCTGGGGGGGTTTTGGGGGGTCCCGGGGGGGTTTTGGGGGATCTGGGGGAGGTTTTGGGGGGTCCCGGGGGGGTTTTGGGGGGAGATTTGGGGGTCCTGGGGGAGTTTTTGGGGCTCCTGGGGGGGTTTTGGGGGGGGTTCGGAGGGGTTTTGGGGGGAGATTTGAGGGTCCCGGGGGGGTTTTGGGGGGTCCTAGGGGAGATTTTGGGGGTCCTGGGGGGGGGTTTGGGGGTCCTGAGGAGAATTTGAGGGGTCCTGGGGGGTTTGGGGGAGGTTTTGGGGGGTCCTGGGGGAGGTTTGGGGGGTCCTAGGGGAGATTTTTGGGGGTCTTGGGGGAGTTTGGGGGAGGTTTTGGGGGGTCCCGGGGGGATTTGGGGGGGTCCTGGGGGGGTTTTGGGGGGTCCTGGGGGGGTTTTGGGGGGAGATTTGAGGGTCCCGGGGGGGTTTTGGGGGGTCCTGGGGGAGTTTTTGGGGGCTTTGGGGGAGGTTTTGGGGTGTCCTGAGGTGAATTTGGGGGGTCCTGGGGAGGTTTTGGGGGGTTCAGAGGGGTCCTTGGGGAGATTTTTGGGGGTCTTGGGGGAGTTTGGGGGGGTCCTGAGGTGAATTTGGGGGGTCCCGGGGGGGTTTTTGGGGGGGGTTCAGAGGGGTCCTGGGGGAGGTTTTGGGGGGGTTTTGGGGGGTCTTGGGGGGTTTGGGGGAGGTTTTTGGGGGTCTCTGGGGGGTCCTTGTGGGTTCCCAGCCGGCCCAATTGGGTCTGGGGTCCTCTGGGGGTTCCATGAAATGGGTCTGGGGTCTCTGGGGGTTCCCATCAATTGGGTCTGGGGTCTCTGGGGTGTTCCCATGAATTGGGTCTGGGGTCTCTGGGGGTTCCCATCAATTGGGTCTGGGGTCCTCTGGGGGTTCCATGAAATGGGTCTGGGGTCTCTGGGGGTTCCCATCAATTGGGTCTGGGGTCTCTGGGGTGGTTTCCATCAGTTGGGTCTGGGGTCTCTGGGGTGGTTCCCATCAATTGGGTCTGGGGTCTCTGGGTTTCCCATCAATTGGGTCTGGGGTCTCTGGGGGTTCCCATCAATTGGGTCTGGGGTCTCTGGGGTCTCTATGGGTTCCCATCAATTGGGTCTGGGGTCTCTGGGGTCTCTATGGGTTCCCATCAATTGGGTCTGGGGTCTCTGGGATTCCCAATTGGGTCTGGGGTCTCCCAGGTCTCTCCCATTCCTGACCCCCAGCTGGGGGCTCTGGCGGCCCCGGGGGCGACGCTGCTGCTGGAGCTGCCCACGTGAGAGGAGACCCCTCCCCAAATTAACCCAAATTACCCCCGAGACCCCTCCCCAAATTAACCCCAAATTAGCCCCAAATTAACCCCGAGACCCCTCCCCAAATTAACCCCAAGACCCCTCCCCAAATTAACCCAAATTAACCCAAATTACCCCAAATTAAGCCCGAGACCCCTCCCCAAATTAACCCAAATTAACCCAAATTACCCCAAATTAAGCCCGAGACCCCTCCCCAAATTAACCCAAATTAACCCCAAATTAACCCCGAGACCCCTCCCCAAATTAACCCAAATGTACCCCGAATTAACCCCCAAATTAACCCCGAGACCCCTCCCCAAATTAACCCAAATTACCCCGAATTAACCCCAAATTAACCCCGAGACCCCTCCCCAAATTAACCCTGAGACCCCTCCCCAAATTAACCCCAAATTAACCCCGAGACCCCTCCCTAAATTAACCCCGAGACCCCTCCCCGAATTAACCCCTTGAGAGGCCCCCAGCCCCATTAACACCCCCTGCCCAAATTCCCCTCAGTGAGGGGAGCCCCCAAATCCCCATTGAAGCCCCCTCCCCAATCCCCCAGCCCCATTAATGCTCCATTAATTCCCCATTGCCCCCCCCACTGACGCCCCCTCCCCAAATTCCCCCAGCCCCATTAACGCCCTATTAATGCCCCATTAACGCCCCCTCCCCAATTCCCAGCCCCATTAACTCCTCATTAATGCCCCATTAACGCCCCATTGCCGCCCCCACTGACGCCCCCTCCCCAATTCCCAGGTTCGTGCCCACCCTTGGCCCCGCCCACCTGGACGCGTTCCGGGCCCGGGCTCTGGCGCTGGCCCGGGCCGGGGGCTTCGAGCCCTGGGGGGGTCCCGGGGAGCCCCCGGCCCACGCGCGCTTCCGCAAGGCCCCGCCCCCGCCGCGCTGAGACCCCGCCCCAAATTATCCCCAAAATCCCCGAGACCCCTCCCCAAAAACCGGCCCCAAATTCCCCTCCCTGTCCCTGAGACCCCTCCCCAAAAATCAGCCCCAAATTATCCCCAAATTCCCCGAGACCCCTCCCCAAAAATCAGCCCCAAATTATCCCAAAATCCCCGAGACCCCTCCCCAAAACTCAGCCCCAAATTATCCCCAAATTCCCCGAGACCCCTCCCCAAAAACCGGCCCCAAATTATCCCCAAAATCCCCGAGACCCCTCCCCAAAAACCGGCCCCAAATTCTGTTCCGTGTGCCCGAGACCCTCCCCAAATTCTTCCCAAATTCCCCGAGACCCCTCCCCAAAAATCAGCCCCAAATTCTGTTCCGTGTGCCCGAGACCCCTCCCCAAATTATTCCCAAATTCCCCTTCCCTGTCCCCGAGACCCCTCCCCAAATTGTCCTGTCAGTGCCTGAGACCCTCCCTCAAATCCCCCTCAAAACCCTCCCCCAAAATCCCCCCAGGACCCCCAAAATCTCCCCCCAAATTTCCCCCAAATTTCCCCCAAATCCTCCCCAAATTTCCCCCAAATCCTCCCCAAATCCCCCCAAATTCCCCAAAATCTCCCCCAATTCCTCCCCAAATCTCCCCCAAATCCCCCTCCCTGTGCCCAAGACCCTTCCCCAAATTCCCCCCCTCAAATCCCCCAAAATCTCCCCAAAATCCCTTCCCACGCCCATCTAAGCCCCGCCCACTCCCATTGACAACTCCGCCCTGCTCTAAGCCACGCCCCCTCCCATTCACAACCCCGCCCCCGCTCGAGGCCACGCCCCCTCCCATTCATAAAGCGCCGCCGCTTTCCCACGGCTCCGCTCCCGCAGGTACCGAGGGGGTCCCGATTTGGGGAGGGGTCTTGGGGGGATTTTGGGTTTTTTGGGGGGGGATTTTGGGGTTTTTTGGGGGGTCTCGGGTCCCTCCTCGGCTTTTCCAAAGTCTCGGGGAGATTTTGGGGCGGATTTTTGGGGGATTTTGGAGGATTTAGGGGTGGATTTGGGGGTCCCGGGGGGATTTTGGGGGGAATTTGGGGAGGGGTCCCAAGAGGTTTTGGGGGAAATTTGGGGAGGGGTCCCAGGAGGTTTTGGGGGAAATTTGGGGAGAGATCCCGGGAGATTTTGGGGTTGATTTGGGGAGGGGTCCCGGGTGATTTTAGCCTGATTTTTTGGGGGGATTTATTTTATATTTTTTAGGTAATTTGGGGAGGGGTCCCGGGAGATTTTGGGGGAAATTTGGGGAGGGGTCCCGGGAGATTTTGGGGGAATTTTGGGGAGGGGTCCAGGGAGATTTTGGGGTGATTTTTTGGGGATTTATTTTATATTTTTTAGGTAATTTGGGGAGGGGTCCCGGGAGATTTTGGGGTAATTTGTGGAGGGGTCCCGGGTGATTTTAGCCTGATTTTTTGGGGGGATTTATTTTATATTTTTTCGGTAATTTGGGGAGGGGTCCGGGGCGATTTTGGGGTTGATTTGGGGAGGGGTCCCGGGAGGTTTTGGGGGAAATTTGGGGAGGGGTCTCGGGAGGTTTTGGGGTTGATTTGGGGAGGGGTCCCAGGAGGTTTTGAGGGAAATTTGGGGAGGGGTCCCGGGTGATTTTAGCCTGATTTTTTTGGGGATTTATTTTATATTTTTTAGGTAATTTGGGGAGGGGTCCCGGGAGATTTTGGGGGAAATTTGGGGAGGGGCCCCGGGCGATTTTAGCCTGATTTTTTTGGGGGATTTATTTTATATTTTTTAGGTAATTTGGGGAGGGGTCCCGGGAGATTTTGGGGGAAATTTGGGGAGGGGGTTTTGGAATATTTTAACCTGATTTTTTGGGGGATTTATTTTATATTTTTTAGGTAATTTGGGGAGGGGTCCCGGTCAATTTTAGCCTGATTTTTTGGGGGATTTATTTTTTTTTAATTATTTTTTCGGTAATTTGGGGAGGGGTCTCCACATCCTGGGTGCCCTTGGGGTTGTTTTTTTTGGGGGGTGGGGGGAGGGCGGCCCTGGCCCCGCGGGGTGGGGGAGGGGCTGATAACGGGGCTATTTTTAGCCCCCTCCTCTCCCTTATCAAACAGGGGGGGGGGGGGAGGGGAGGGTTGGAATTTGGGGGAGGGGTCCCGTGACCCCGCCATGACCTCCCGTGACCCCCCAATGACCTCTCGTGACCCCGCCATGACCTCTCGTGACCCCCCCGTGTTTTCCAGAAGCTTCCGGATGGCCGAAGAGTGAGTGGGGGGCTGGGGGGGGGGGGGTGGGGCTTTGGGGGACCCCTCACCCCAAATTTGGGACCCCCCCACCCCAATTCGGGGGTCTCTAACCCCAATTTGGGGGTCCCTAACCCCATTTCGGGGGTCCCCAACCCATTTTGGGGGTCTTTAACCCCATTTTGGGGGTCTTTAACCCAAATTCGGGGGTCTCTAACCCCATTTTGGACCCCCACCCCCATTTCGGGGGTCTCTACCCCCAGTTCGGGGGTCTCTACCCCCATTTTGGGACCCCCACCCTATTTTGGGGGTCTCTAACCCCATTTCGGGGGTCTCTAACCCCATTTCGGGGGTCTCTAACTCCATTTTGGGACCCCCACCCCAATTTGGGGGTCTCTACCCCCATTTCGGGGGTCTCTAACCCCATTTCGGGACCCCCCCACCCCAATTCGGGGGTCTCTAACCCCATTTTGGGACCCCCCCATCCCATTTTTGGCTCCCCCCACCCCAATTCGGGGGTCTTTAACCCAAATTCGGGGGTCCCTAACCCCATTTTGGGACCCCCACCCCAATTCAGGGGTCTCTAACCCCATTTTGGGGGTCTCTAACCCCATTTCGGGGGTCTCCTAACCCCATTTTGAGCCCCCCACCCCCATTTTGGGGGTCTCTAACCCCCATTTTGGGGGTCCCCCACCCCATTTTGGGGGTCTCTAACCCCAATTTGGGACCCCCACCCATTTTGGGGGTCTCTAACCCCATTTTGGGGGACCCCCCACCCCATTTTGGGGGTCTCTAACCCCATTTTGGGACCCCCACCCCAATTCGGGGGTTTCTAACCCCATTTTGGGGGTCTCTAACCCCATTTTGGGGTCCTCTAACCCCAACTCGGGGGTCTCTACCCCCAACTCGGGGGTCTCTACCCCCATTTTGGGACCCCCACCCCCAATTCGGGGGTCTCTACCCCCATTTCAAGGGTCCCTAACCCCATTTTGGGGGTCTCTAACCCCATTTTGGGCGTCTCTAACCCCATTTTGGGGGTCTCTAACCCCATTTCGGGACCCCCACCCCCATTTTGGGGGTCTCTTTAACCCCAATTCTCTCCCCCCCCTCCAGGGAGGACACCTCGGTGAGACCCCTCCCCCACTTCCCCTCCCCCCCATTTCCCATTTTTGGGGACCCCTCCCCCCCCCCGTTTAACCCCTCCCTCCCCGTGTGACCCCAGCGACCCCCGGAGGAGGAGGGGGAGGGGCAGGGTCCCGAGGCCCCTCCCCCGGCGCCGCCCCCCCTGCGCCGCAAATCCTCGGCCAATTACCGGGGCTACGCCGTGGAGCCGCACGCCAAGGTGGGCACAAAACACCCCTGGAAACCACAAAAAAACCCAAAAAAACCCAAAAAACCACCCCTAAAAACAGCCTGAAAACACCAAAAACCCCAAAAAAACCCAAAAAACCACCCTGAAAACAGCCTAA